>JAQFZQ010000092.1:0-52449 GCA_034696005.1 Glomeris marginata | reverse complement strand
GTAACGCTTGTGCAATTGCTGCAGGGGCATGGAGGGGAAGCCTGCCTTACCCTTTTGGCGATGTGATGCCGCCTTAACCACAAAGTCAGATTTAATCACTCAGTGGTTGCTATAAACCTAAACTGGACATTGAAAATCAACCCAGTTTCACTTTAGCCTGCTTTATCCACATATCTTTCTTTTTCTCAGCTCCACATTCTCAAGATTATATAATGAAGTCTCAAAACGCCTAAACTCTGTAAATCTAACTTCCGGGTTGTCATATATGATATTAATTGTTGAAGGATAACATTTCCGGCATTTGTAATATATAATAACAGGTATTATTTCAATAATACAAACTTTGTTAATATATTTTAACATTGAATATAACACGAGTATAATATTGGATATAATATAGAGTATAATATTGAGCAAACAATAAACATTTCTTGCATTATTTATGCAGAAATATTTATAATTTGGTTCATAATTATAATGTGTAATAATTAAGTTTTTGATAGTATCCTACCTCAAGGATCCTAATGTGTTGTAAGGAACTTGTGGTGGAGTTATTAAGCACCCAGTCCAGCTCAACTCCATCCAATGAATTATCTTGCAGGAAAGATTTGCATTTTTCACCAAAGTTCTCAGCATCATCAGAAATATTGGAGAAAATTGCAGAATGTTCATCCAAATTTGTGTCCATCCGGATTGAAATAAGAACAGACAACTTTCTATTGGACTCCTTCAAAGTGTCCACAAATGTTAGGTTTTCTGAGAAAGAAACAAAACACGAATTTTTACTATATAAATAAGACAGACTTCTTAATGTATCTAAATTATGTGTATAGTTTAGTATTAACAATAGAAATTAAATTTTATTACCAAATCGATCATTATGTAGATTCCAGTTATCATCCAGACTAAATCCAGTCAATACCAAATGGGTGCAAATGCATGGGTCCAATGTGAAATTGTCCACAATTCCACTATAATAACATAGTAGATTCTTCTTCGGGTTTGCAACTCTCCCAGTGCAACCTAAATATTTCAAAGTCACAACATAATACCATATTATAATAACAGATATAGTTAGGCAACGAGATGTTAAATCATTTTTATTTATAATTGATAATCTATATCAACACAGAAGAAAATTTCAACATTTTAATGGGATTTTAAAATTATAAAATGCCAAAAAGTTATTTTTTGTTTTTGTTTTTAAATATTCATTAAATTGAAAGTGAACTTAAATACTTTATGAAATTTTAACAGTGGTGCAGTATATTTCTTGTTGCATGGAAATGGAAAAATCAAGTTGCATGTACAATTTTAACAAATCATATTTTTTTAAATTAAAATTCCAAAATCGATCAGTAGATGGAGCCACTGAAGTTCCATCTTTGCAAATTACCTCCTAAAAAAAGCTTTCAGGGGAAAGGGAAAAACAGTTATGTGACCAAACTAGTTACAGACGGATATAATCTCTTTTACGATTGCATTTTAAAATTCCAGGACATGCACTTTGGTCGAATAAGCAGCACCTTGATATATGTTTTGCAAAAATTGCAAAATTCCACTTGACTTTGACTTGTTTAATGTTGAAATTATATAGATTTTATTGTATGCAATTCATTAGAAAATCAATGAAAATGTATAGGATATGGAGGGAAAGTTAGAGCATGTTGAAAGAAAAAGAAAGAAAAAGATGGCGCCCATTTTGGTGATTGCCACATTTGCCCATATATAGAAAGTATAATGCATAGGTAGTGACACTAAAATACGATCGATTGCGATTGCGATGGCCTATAAAGCATCCAGTTTAAAAAGCAGGTTACATAACTGACACTTCTCATTTACGCATACTATTCATTCCTTCATCATTATGCACAGTCACAGCCACACAATCAAATCCACACACACACGTAACCAAAATTTAAAATTAGCTACATCCAGATTATTTTTTATTAGAATATATATAAGCTATTATATTTCGCACGAGCCGGTTAATTCATTTCCTTATTATTAAAATGTATAAAAAGTTGAAGAGTTATTTCCCATATTATGCAAAATATTAATATAGGAATAACCAATATACTGTTACATGTGTCAACAAAAATATCCAGTATTTGGCAACAAACTGCTATACTTTCTAGTATGCAAGATAAAGCAAATTTAAACTTAGAAATGTACCTTGAAATACCATTTATATTAAAGGTGAACTGACAAGGTTTTGCAACATACCCTGAAAAAACTAGTATTTGATTGCCACTAATTTTGTAACATTGTTCCAAAATTTGATGCCATTTGAAGCATTATTGCCACAGATATGAATTATTTAGTTTCATATTGAGTAGTATACGTACTTAGTAATATATTGTGAGATATGCACACTGGAGCGCCATGGATAAGCTCTGCCATTGGTTGAAACTGCAGAAGTGCTTGGCCTCATTGGCTGAAAATTCAAATTTTGCCAAAACAGGGCACTGTGACACTAGCACGGTGACACCGTCCTTCCATGACGCCCTTTTTAGCTACTCGTAACTTTTTTTTGACAATTTTTAAAAAAGTTTTGTTTGCACCAATCGTTTTATTGGCATAAATTCTATAGAATTACACACTTTCCAGGGTATGTTACATAACCTTGTCAGTTCACCTTTAATTATGGTACAAGGAAAGGACGCAATGAAATGAAATGTAACTCATTTGTGGGACACATTTGAATATTTCTATAGGTTAATTTGCATTTTATGTTTGTTTTCTTTTCAACCAGAGAGTTTATATGCAACTAGACTTCGTATTCATTTTAACATTTCTGAATATTAATCCAATATGTCAGAACTTGGTTTAAAAAAGAAGACATTTTATTAGAGCAGCATTGGTTAAATGCAGTGGTATGTAAAACCACATTTCGTAAAAGTTTTCCTTTACAAAAAGATAAATAAATACCTTTAGTTTACATTATGGAATTGGCTGTCTTTGTATACTGTATATTAAGCTGAAATAACATAATTACTTAGCAAATAATTATTATTACAGATGTTAGTTTTAAAATGGGAATACTCTGAATTTTTATATTATAACTTCCTTCATTTAAAATTAATGTGTTCACACAATATCAATTTCTTCACTAGCTTATCCCATTTGAAACTTAATTAACCAATAAAACCTGCAATATTTCCCTACATTGAGAAATCGTCACCACGTATAAATGAACTACATATTTTTTGTTGGGGCTGTATGCCACATGATGCAACATGCAATATTATTCTTATTTCCTATTTTAACTATCAAACCACAATCTCACACAAATTATATTTACCATGCATGTACACACATATTTATCATTTCCTCAAATTAAGATTTACACCATTACCATTGTTTTACTTCTAAACTTATTTCTAAACTTATTTCCTGTCCTTCAAATAAATACAATGCAAAATTCTACTAAAATCTGTGATTGATCACACATGAATCAATTGTGAAATTGCATGTGATCTGAATTAAATAATATCGATTGTCCACAAACTGTCCACAAACTGTGACCAATGAGGTGTGACATAATGTGAGGAAAAAAAAGATTAACAAGTGGAAAGAGATTATATTGTCGCCAACGCCTCACACTTACTTCACACATAGTGCATATAATTAATCATCATTATTGCATTATAGACGTCACATTAAGCTTTTGCATGTTTCTTTTATTATAATTGTATATAGAAGCGTGCAACCCGAAATGCATGCTGAATATTTACATATACCATAAAACATGGTGTGTGCATGTGCGATTTTTTGTTACACATTTTAACGAGTGCAGCTAGCTATAGGGTGGTTATTAACAACATCTGCCCCGACTTTTGAAAAGCATTTCCGGGCGTGCTCCAGGGACTAACCTAACCTACAACATGTACAACGTCTACTAGACTACTCCACTTATTCAAGTCAGTGGGCTAGATACAGATTGCGACAGCCGCAAAACAGCAAACTAAAATCTATCCTGCAGGAAAAAAAGTTATTGGGAGTGGTGAATAGCGTTTACAGTAACTATCACTCAAATACCACAATTTATACTTACATTAAAAATCCTAAAATTAAACATATTTATTATATTTACAACAAAATACAATTGGCTAACTATATTATAATAAGATCTGGATAACATAATTACACTTCCTCATATATGCAGTGCATCAAATACATTTTTTAATGTCTTATTTATCCTTTCTTTATTTATTGGGGTTGGTAACATTAAATTAAGATGAAAGAAATTTGCTTTCATCTTTAATTAAAACTAGCTGTTATTTTAAAAAATTATAGAAAAGCTGTTAATGTTTATTAAAAAACAATGTATTCGTTTTTAATAAGGGATATTACATGTTAAATCCAAATTTGGTGAAATAAGATGAGATTTATTAGGAAAAAGTAATCTCAATTAATTTAATAAGTGAAACAGAACATAATGAAGGTTTGAAAGTATAATTTAAAAATAAATAATTATTAATAAACATACCTACATGAATGTATCAATGCACATTGAATTGGGTGAATAAGATAAATTAAGATTAACAAATTTGGAACTATTTACATTTTGAAATATTAAAGATATTATATCCAGGATATTCCCAAATGTTGGAATTGCACAAATACAAACTACTGTATTATGTGTATTTTAGAAGTTAAACAGAACACATGGAACAGAAATATACTTATGTATAACTTGCAGTTCAATTTAAGCCAGTTTAATTTATAATAATAATTGAATTTTGACTTATATAAATGCATTTGTTTATTGTGTAAAAATGTAATAAGTATAATTAGTAATTGGAATAATGTTACCTTGTTGCAGGGAAAGTGTGGTGCTGCACAGCAGCACAAATAGTGCAACAAACACGGCCATCATCTTCAGCAACACCGCCTAATAATTAATAATTAGAAATTTAAAAACATTCATTCCAATACAGCAAATATCGTATAGTAATTTTATTGATATACACTACAAAGTTTTTAACTTTATATTTTGTAATATAATAAATAAATTAATATGATAAAAAATAAAGACAAGTTACACAAAACTTTATATTGGAAAAATGGGTATAAATTGAATTTTTGTTAAATTTGTGAAATAGAAAGTGTACATTTTATAATTGCAACATTGAAAAATCAATTGTTTAAAAAATATTATATGAAAACATGGTGAAAATAGGAAATATAGAGCTGTAATTTACTTACCGTGTGTTTACTTGGTTTCGATAAAAACTCAGTCTTCACACTGTGTGCATAAACCCAGTTTTACAAGAGAAGTCCAGCAACAGCATCTCTTTAAATTAAACTTCAACCGCCCCTTTCTTCACTTTCGTTACTCAACTTTCACTTGAGTTCATATTCGGCAACCAATGAGAGTTGCGCGTGACGTCATCCACCTGTTGCGCCACCGACTGCAGCGCCATCTCACCTGAACACCACGTGGTCTTTGTTTCATCTCCCTGCATCCTGAAATCCTAAAAAACAAAAACAGCATTGTAAATTTCGATAATTTATATACTTTCTTCTCTCTATAAGTTATATATCCTACATTCAGTATACATTCAGAGAGAAATTTTACTTTTATAATTTTAGTTTCTTAGAAAGATAATGGTGAACTGTTAAAAGTTGCTATGTTACACTAATGTCTGACCGGTTTATAGTCTCCAGGCAGTGAAACAACCTACATTTCAGCAAATCCTTAAAATACTACCCTTAAACAACAACAACCAACTTATACAAAGTGACAGAATGAAAATGGATAAAAAGAATTTCAGAGAAGACATACTATGTAGTAATACACTCTTGGTATAGTATATAACATAATAAATAGTCAAAATATTGCTCATTCATCAACAGCAAAACAAATAATGGTGTTATGAGTCATAACTTATGACATATAATTGGGTTGGAAACTGTGCATAAGAAAAAAAATCCAGTTTAGCATATATGCATATATATAGTAGAACGGTGTAACCTTATAAAGGCTTTGCTTTTTGTATTTTGCTCGTTAAGTGCCCGCTTTATGACGTCACAACTGAGCCTCCCACGTGGCCCCAAATACAAACTAGAAAAGCAAACTTTTTCCAAATTGAACACAATATAACTTATGCACTTTGTATAGTTGGTTCAACTGTGGCTTATGCTTATACACTCTTTTACACCCACATACACCTTAGCTCAAATTGAGTCCAAGGTTGGTGAATAAGTGAAACACATTCACGGATCTTGAGTGGACATCTTGGCCGTGTTGCGTGATACGCCAGGATTTCAGGTTAAAGCCATTCCCACCTTTATAAAATAGTATTTTGTTGGTTTACACTTACACCAATGCCTCATTTTATTTTTTAAAAATACAGAAATTAAACTTTAATTCATAGTGCATGGTTAACTATATACAAACACACGAATTCAGGTAAATTATGTTGCAAAATGGAAAATTAAGTGTCTTCTATCCATGCAGAAAAATGAGGCTATTTCATGATGAAATTTTCCAACTTGTTCACCTCCATTATAAATAATAAAGTTCTTTGTATATAACTTACATCCTACTGTATTTAATATATAAAAACTTATATATATACAATAGTGTAAACTAAACTTCGCAGAAAGTTGTGATATTTTACACATGCAGATAAGTTAATTATAAAAAAGCAATGCAATTTAGCATTTGTATATATTTGACCCGGTTTCAATTCTTAATTTTTCAAAGGTTCCCTATAGTAACTATACAAAGTCATGGCTATTCCTAAATACCAAGTCATTACTATAATTGCATAGACAATCGAAACGATATCTTATGTTTTCATGGGTGGTATAACAATATAACTTTGTCTGTCTATATACTATCAGTATTTCCGGTTTTGTAAGAAGTAAGAAATCTTACAGAAACTCGTTTTTAAAAGAAGGAAAAAAAAATATAATAAAAAGGAAGACTAGCTATTCGACACAGTCAGATAAATCTCAATTAAGGTATATCACCTTAACATAGTTAGGTGAATTGGAAGCTATTCAAAAAGGGAAAAGAGAAGAAATATAGTATATTGCTTATGCACCAAACATTTATAGACGAGTTGGAGAAGGCAAGATGACCCCGAATACCTGTTCCATTTTATCCCCCATATAAGCATAAGTAGTATACACATATGGTATGTACTGTATATATGCAAATGATATGCACAAGTGAGAAAAAAATTGGATAGGCGTCGTCGATTGATTATTGAGTTTGCTTGGTCATTTTGCATTGATCAATAAACAACTGCTATAGCTATTGTACAATCGTAACCTAATATCCTACTTTTATAACGGAGATACTGTATCCTTGCACACACTTTAGTATGCATAAATTACACACTACTGCATACCAATTGAATAAGTATTGGAATGAACAAAAGCACATTTCCATATTTGCATAATACTTGTTTTAGATTAGACCTTATTAGACCTAGGCTATACAGAAATGTTGTGACCTCTAAATTCATGTATGTACATGGCCTGAACTACTTTCTTGAACTTTTCTAATCATTTTAATTGTCTTATGGACAAAAAAGCAGTAAGGTATCTATCTATATACCTGCATGGGTAACATTGTGCAAATTAATTTTTATGCTTATGAATTCATGAAAATATTCTATGTTGATAATAATATAAAATACCTTTTATACAACAAAGTAATGTCTATTTATTTTTATAAAGCTGGATGTTGCACATTCAGATAGCATAGCTAGGTCTTGTTCAAGGTTATCTGTATAGTTGCAATTGGGAAGTTGAGCAATGTAATTAATACACATGGGTGGAACATTATGTTATATTGTTGTATTGAAACAATATCAATTAAAACTAGCCTATATACACATTTTCTGAACTTCTTTTTACACTTTCTTACAAAATTTAATTGTATTATACAGGGTGTTCCACAGCTTTACAATATAATTTATTACAATTTGAAAACTGGTCATAAAAATCTGAAAAAATATGGTGTCTCTCTAATTAATGGTCCTCTACAACTTTCTAATTGACACCAACCATCTATCTTCTACGGTTTTCGATGTAGGATTTCAAAAACCTTGAACGGTTGGCTGGAGGTCAAAGGTCACGTGACCATTCGATTCGCATCACCTTATTACTAATAACAGCATGTCGATCCGATTTTTAACTAACTTCAATTTTTTACAAAAAAAGAAATCACTTTATATGGAACACCCCGAGGTGGACATCAATTAATTATTTGAGACAATTAAAATGTAAAGTTTGGAATTTTGTTAAAATAAAGTTACACTATTTATGAATGATCCATGTATTGCAAAGAAATTTGACTTACAGTATGAAAAAGTAATTTCCCTTTTCAATATACAGCTGCATAGATTTTATATGAAATAATTGCAGGTATATAAGCAGAATCTGTGCAAAATATATTCTTTTGCATATTTAAATAATTGTCACATGCACTTAAGAATTGCATGCAGATTTACAAAACATATGGCAAAAAGATATAGGTAATAAAGATATAATTAGAGGAAATTAAAACGAGAATTTAATTGATCAAGTCCAAACCGGTCATAAAACAATTAAAGTAATAAAATTGTTGTATATATTAATACCTAAATATTATGAAATTTCCAATATTGTCAATAATATATACAATTTATTGAAACAAGGTCGTGTTATTACGACTTCAAAGGAAATGTGTTTTTACCAACACCACTCTTGACCAAACTGTTTCACAACCTTAAAATTAGCTACCAAGTTCCACTTAAATTCTCATAATAACAACTCTGACAACGAACTAGGCCTATATATTCCATGTTCTTGCCATGGTGTGTCCTCATGCATATATCCTACATATACAGCTCAAAACCGCTTTTTGCTGGTTATGAATACAAAACAGAAGCAAACTATACCATGTACAAGACCATTAATTCCTTATAACTAACTTATATAATATGCCCAGTTTTTAACACAACTTTATTACAACAGTCCATGCAGTTGTTTTTTTTTAATTAGGATAGCCCCATTTTTTCTATATCACTATAGTGTCACCACATACTGAAATCAATGAAATTTAAAATCAAAACAACGCTGCAACAGCTAGACATATTAGATAACAATTTTCTATTGCACAAGTGAAATAGGATCAAGGTCCATGTAGTACAACGATCAATCAAGGTGGAAAGTTTGGAACTTTTTTTAAACTATATAGATATTTAGTTTCTAGACCTACAAGAAATAATTAAGATATATGTTTTTCTTGGGTTAATTACATGTGTACATTATTTGCATGTCATTGGAAGATGGTTAATATGATGATTGTATAATATTCCAGTGAAAATTAATGAAGATGTAAAACTTTAAAATAATGGAAAATAACTAGTTTTGTCATACTCTTATGTAAAACAATTTTATGTTAAACATTATATTAGCAGTTGTAATAGAATATAGCATTATAGAAATGTTAACAATAAGAAAAATGCATGGAAAACACATTATCTACTGACCTAAACTTGTTTCCAGATACACATACATGCACTGTACATATTATACTGAAATTGTCCAACACCTTTTGTTGTTAACTTTCAAAATATAATTTAGAAAAAGTGATAATTACAATTTTTGTTTTGTTATTTAGAGTATTTTGGAATTAAATATAGGCTATATGTATCAGTTATTCGGTACCACATGATTCAACATAAAACCATGTGGCATAAAATTACTCACTTGACCTGGACAGATAATATCAACATCCACCATCAACATTTGGCAATTACCTATTTTGAACACACTCCCTCTTCTATATATCCACTTACTTTGGTCCAATTGTGTAATACGTATATTGTGAAATGTTTATTAGTAATACCAGTAATACAGTGTTTAAAAGAATTTACTGGCAAATCAACTTTCTTTTCTAAATACAGGGTGTCTACTAAACTTTCATTTCAAAATTCCAGTATTTTCAAGGATATTTATAACTTTTTTTCCAGGACACAAAATACATAAATTTAAAGATAGGGCTATAGTTACATAACAAACCATATTAATCCCTTAAAAACTGATGAATAAGTGGAATTAACCATATAGAATTTCAAAAATCTCATACTTAATTGGTTTTGTTCCAAATAAAAATGATACAATATAATACTACTATATACTATAGGTACAGATGATATACAGTATTACATACTTTTATGTTTCATGTTAATGCCTAAATGACCTGATATATTATTGTGCATACATGCTAAAGACCTGGACTCCATTTTTGGTAATAGCCTAACATTTGTGTACAAACAATAGCCTAAACTAAACTAATTAAACACAAATTCTGAAATTGAACAGCCATGGCTTTATGCATAAAGAAATGTATTTTTTCTTAGGCAGTAATGTATTGAAAACTGCAAAGTATAATTGTGGTTGCTATATATGCCAAGTAATTTTTCAGAGTTATAAGACAATAATTGCTTGAAAAACCAAATGACATCTGTTTGTAGTATAGTATACTTTAACCTAATGCTAATAATTTATTCATTGATTTATGACTATATAAGAATAAGTTAATAATGGCAATGCTATGTACCAGCAGCATTTATTTGGGAGAAAGAAAACCACTTTTACGAATGTATGTATTTCTCTTGCAGTTATTTAGCACAGGGACCCACATTTTCCGGTTCGGATCATTGCATGGGCGCAGTTTGTGGTCAACCAAATTTGCGATTTATCTGCTTATCTTCACAAATTATCCTCTGCAGGAATCCAGTTATCCAGTTCTTGGTGACATTTGAGCTCAGTGAGCGTATCAAAATATTTTAACCCCTTCAACCAGATTTTTCCCACGGTCAACCTCAACAGCTATTAATAATTATTACACTTGAACAGTTATGACATTATGCCATTATGCATCACATATATTTAAAATGCGAACGTAAACTGTATATACTTATAGTTCTGTTAAAGCACTAGTAAAAAAGATGAAAAAAAGTTTAGAGTTTCACTTAGTACCTATTAGATAGTTGCTGTTGCCCTCCCTGTTTTTCAAATCTATTTAGGTTAAAAACTTCTCAAGTGGGAGGATCAATATATACTGAGAAAACACCCAAAGACCTAGAGCCCCCCACCCAAAAAATGAAAGTAACATTATATAACACATGACACATAGTGCAAATAAAAAGGGGTAACTAACCATAACCATTCCTTTTTTTTCAATTTCAAGTTTCTGTTATTATTTTTAAATGTATAGATATAATTAGTATATATACTTATATGGGGGGAATATAATTATATAACCTAGTTTCTGACATAATGACCCTCGTGAAAATTGCAAGTTTTTTATTGTTTGTAAGCAGGAAACAGTAGCTTTATTATCAATAATAGCTATAAGCGTTAAAGCGATAGTAAAACCTATGGTAAAACTTCCATTGATTCATAATGACTGGACATACATATTTGTATCGGAATGCAAGTTTTCATTTCACTTTAATGTATGTTTATTATGCGTGTTAAGAGTGCAAAATAAAGATAAAAAACATATAAACATGATTGGTTAGAGAAGGAAAAAGCAAAGACCGGCCAATAATAATCATTAGTATGTATATCCTGAGGCTAATACCATTGCAATGGAATGAAAATAAAGTTCTTCCCGTTTCGATAAAATAGCATTTTTTCTAATATAGACCGCTCCTTACTGGTTTCTACTTCTTTTTTTAAAAAATATAACACTACTTTACATCAACTTAAAGTTACAAATATCACGACTACATGGTTTTGAACATGATTTAAACGTATAGTGCTAATTTTGAGTGACGTTTAAAGAGGAATCCGGATTTCTGTTCAACCAAATTGCTTTCCATGCAACTAGTACTCTATATACAACCAAATGTAGTTCAAATATATATATTATAAGGTGAGAAGTTCCGCATAGTTACACGTGCGAGTTATTGGGGAGTGTCCATTATATACTATATGATATCATCAAAAGATTAGCACATCATGTGAAGCCCAATTCAATACCATTATAATGATGTATTACCATTATTTATATATAAAAAGTTATGTACAAAAAACAGATATGGAATATATTTTAAAGCAAAAAGTTTTGTCTGGATTAACAATTTAACATTTGTAATATAATACCAAATATGGGAAACATTCATTCACATGGGTACTATACAATTCCTATTACTTAGAATAAAAATACTATGTGGAAGCTCAGATTAACATAATACAGTGCTTAAAATTATGTGTTATGTGATTGGTTGTAGTACTATAGTATTATAGTAGGCCTACTAAAGCTTACAAAAGTTAATGTAAAAAGTTCTGCAGGAATTTCCAATTTAGATGTTAAGTTCATGATTCTGGGTAGATCTTAGAATTTATTATAATATGTACATTTGATGTTGATATCATGTAATTATTGCATGGAGATAGTATAATAAACATGCAAAGGCAGTTACAAAGTTGTTTGTTTGTGTGTTTGTTTGTTTGTTTGTTTGTTTGTTTGTTTGTTTGCTTGCAAAGACAGTTAAAATTATTTTGAACACCAATTGCCATTTTAATTTCATGTTTGTTTGTTTGTTTGTTTGTCTGTTTGTCTGTTTGTTTGCAAAGACAGTTGAAGTTATTTTGAACACCAATTGACATTTTAATTTCATGTTTGTTTGTTTGTTTGTTTGTCTGTTTGTTTGCAAAGACAGTTGAAGTTATTTTGAACACCAATTGACATTTTAATTTCATGTTTGATTGTTTGTTTGTTTGTTTGTTTGTTTGTTTGAAGTGTAATGAAGGCTTTCCAATTTTAATATTCAGGAAATTTTGATATATTTGCAAAAAGAATTTGTGTAAAAAGTAGCATTTATTTTATTAAATTACAGAAATTATTTTAACTTATCAAGATGCCGAAATTGTTTTAATATTATACTAAAACCTGTAGGTATCTTTACATCTATATTTACCGGTCGTGCAATTACTAATACCAAGAGTGCTAATACTGTATATTATTAAAATACATTATGCAGGATTGTAGTTCTGAGAGAATTCAAATGGGTTTTCTTAGAATTAAATGTTCAGTTTTCACGCTCTAATTGGAAGAAACAGGAACTGGAAATTTTAACTAAGCAAACTGTTCACAAGGCACTATAGATAAATCACAACTGTACACTGCAACTAGTTTCAGGTTCTGATTTCAAAATGGGAAATTATTGAATGCAACAGCCAGTATGTGTATTATCAATGCAGCAATCTTTGTTATACAAGTAGACGGCGCTTCAGCTAAGGGTCGCCTCAAAATGGCCGCCAACAAAACCATTAAAAAATTACCTTCAACAGTTTTTGCTCAATTTTAGGTTGCTTCGATTATCTGCTTGCCAAAATTAAATGACAACCACATCAAGCTTTCATCTAGAAAAACTTGGACACTCCCAGCAAATTCAGCACGGTTGTGTCAGTTTATAAAGAATAAGACCAACTGTTATTACAAAATAAGAATATAACAGAGCTACAATGTTCAATGGTAATCACATTTTAAAAGTGGTAACTATATAGTTGACATTTAAATAGTAGACTTCTAAATTTGAACAAATGAAACTAAAAACAATAAACACAAATTTTTTAATGTAAAAAGTAATTTACATGGAATTAAAAAATTAAATCATCTTTAGTTTGCCATAGGGTGTAAAAATACAAAATAAGGAAGTGTTGTTTAATTCCTGCCATCAAATTTAGCACTCCTTTAAATCCTAAATATTGCTTAAAAAATTCTTTTCAATTACCTAGGGTTTTATATATTTTTTATTATTAGGATTTTTGTTACAAATAAGTTATAAAATTATTACTGATACTGTTACCAACAAGAAAAATAATTTTAACGAGCTCTTTGAGCCGTGAAGTGAAATTAGGTCTTGTGAAAATTTCTCACGCACAAAGTTTAATTTATTATTTTTACCTGTTGCGTCTTGTATTTGTTTCCACAAACAAAACTTATTTTCAACATTTTTTGACATTAGTTTTAATTAGTGGAGTCTTTTTTGTTTTTTGGTAAAGGAAAACTCATTATATGGGACCTCTCTCACATGATATAGTTTTCCATGAGGAACTTCACACGAGAAAATAAATAAGCAACTTGTTTTATTAGGACCAAAAACAATCATTATGTTATCTCAAAATTACCTATATGGTCTTGTTTTCAAAGTTTTATTTCCATTTTTATTTTAAATAAACAAAAAATCATGTAACCATTTCTGTTTAGGCTCATAATTTATTTTGCAAATCTGAATGCTCCTCGTCATAATATTTGGAAGTTTAATGACATGTCAAGATAAAATCTGGGAATTATAATCAATCATTTTGTGACAATTTCCTGCTTAAATTAGTAATTTATTCGACCTGGTATATTCTTCATTTTTCCCAATAGTCACACAATACATTTTCAACAAGTTTGTCCTAATTATAAACATTAGTCCAATATAAAGTTTACATGTGAATGAGAAATGTATAGTTAAGTGCAATAAAAACTATTACTTTATTGATATATTTTCATTCATTTATATTGTATCTTACACAAAACAATTCCAAAAATATCAAAATCAATTCTGAATAAAAAAGTATTGCAGTCGATATCGAGAACTACTACAGGTTGTCGATATTGAATATCAATACAAATTACATAACTGTTGTTCTAATTTAGGAAGCAACCTTTAGCAACATGCCAAGGTAAATAAAATCCGAATCAGCATTCCACGTGATATAATAAATTGAATTCCCTACAATATATTCAGTCTAATATTAGATTTTCATGACCTGAATTTAGTAAATTTAATAAAGAAAATTAATGATAATCATCATGTCTAGATTAAATTCGCCTATATGACACACAAAATTAAGTAAAAATTATAAATTAAATTTTTAAAACTTTATTAATATTAGTGTAACTTTCAATATCATTAGAATAGCCAATTAAAACATTTGGCAATAATGTTGCCTGCTCGTAAAATAGCTAGTAATATACATAGAAAAATTTGTTTAAAACCGTATAAAACTTGATGTAAAGTTGGGTTTTATTGCTGGAAACAAACCATGCAAAAGTGAATATTGTAACATAGTTTGCGAGGATATGTGCTGCCATCTATCGAAAGATATTTGCAACAACTCCATGATTTAGTGATTTAGTAGTATATAATCATGTTCCTGTACCAATTTACACCCTTAATTAGCTCAGTTATGCTGTAAAAAACCGGTTCAGCATTGATGGACTCAAGCAAAAAACAATGAAGATCATGCAATCAATAATAAGTTATTATATCATTGCACAGGAAGTACATTTAAGAACTTTCCTAATGCAAAACATCCATTCATAACTTACAAAGGAATAGTTAGTAATGATTGGAACCAAATTTAAAGAGAACCACTTATGAATAAACAAACTATATACAGGGTGAGTAATAAGTCCTGTATGGAGCGAGATGTGATGTCATGTTGAAACTTATTTCTCTAATAATTTGTCACCGATTTTGAAAATTATTGTTGCATTATCATCAGCTGCCCTTTATATAAACCTATATATCCTCCAATGCAACTATGTGCAATATTACACATTTTGCACATTGAAAAACACTATTATAAGTTGCTTTTGTGAGCACAACTGGCACAAACACATCTTTGATGGTGATGAGCCCCACAAATAGAGAACATCGGCTTGAAATCCTCAATACGAAGCGCCATATGATGGAGGCCACCACAGACCATCAAGAGTGAAGTGCACTGGAGGTGGCCATTTTCCTGACATGGATCTTTTAGACGGAGCGCCGGTTTTGTATGCCTGCCTCCATGTATGCCAATATAAGGAAGGTTGCTCTGCTCGCAGAGTCCACTCTTGGTGCGGTGACCGGGGTGGGCGGTCGTGGGGCTGCTGGGGCTGCTTGAGGAGCGGAGTGGTGGGTGCACGCCTTTTGTCGCGCACGCGCGTACTCCAGTTTGAAAAACGGCGGAAGAGAAGCTGGAGCAGAACAGGACCAGGCTGCTGTGTGCAAGTGCAGGTGCCAGTGCAAGTGGTGGCTGCAGAGGAGTTCGTGTCAACGGACATAACCATCGCCAGGAACAAGTGGGTGAATGCCACTGCCACCCCGTGTCTGCTGGCTTCACCGGCAAGCTGCTCGACGTCGACCCTCGCATGTCCCAGAAGCAGGTTGAATTGCACCAGCAGCAGGAGCAGCAGCAGGAGCAGCAGAAGCAACAATCCCATCAGCAGATGGAAGCCACCAGTGGAGGCGAGTCATCGCAAGCTAAGCAGGAAATGACAGCGAGTGGTGGTGCACCGCGTGAAACGAGGAAAAGCCGTACAAAAGTGAAAGGTAGTGGTGGTGTTGTTGTTGTTCATCCACCAGCGCAAGACCCCTCGCCTCCCAGTACTTCTGTCCCAAGTGTAGCTCCCAAGCCACCAGCGTCGCCAACACCTCCAGTTGCAGCACCAACTAGTCCAGAAGCTCTGGCGACTGGTGAAAGTGTAGTACCAGCAACAAAGCCGTCCAGGCCTTCGACAGCAGCAGCAGCAGCAGCAGCAGGAGGAGCAGGAGGAACAGCAGCGGTTGCAGGCAAGAAGAAGAAGAAAAAGTACCCAGTGACACATCCCAGAACGTTGGATATGGTGCTAGAGGCGATACGGTCATTGAAAGACTCGAAAGGGTCATCAGTGCAGGCCATTAGGACGTGGATCTTGGCGAACTACAAAACCGTGCGTGCGGATATGATCAAGGTGATGCTGAAAAGGGCATTGAGTCAGGGTCTGGAGGAAGGTGTTCTACTTAGGCCTAAGAAACAGACAGAGACTCAGGTTCTTAGTGGAAGGTACAAAGTAGGCAGGGCTGGAACGATAGCCTTGACAACAGGTGTTGGTGCTGCAACAAGTGCTGCTGCAGCAGAACAACGAGAGAAACGAGAACAGGTGGAAGAGGAGGAGGAGGAGGAGGAGGAGGAAGAGGAAGAAGAGGAACGGAAAGCATCAACTTCCGCAACAACCACTGCCGCACAAATCACTGCCAAAGTGAGTAAAGGGTCCAGAAGGAAGAGAAAGACAAGAGTGGAAGTGTCCAAGCAACCACCCCCAAAGGTTGCCAAAGTCGCCCCTGCCCCGAAACCCAAGGTGCCCCCAGCTAAAGTAGCCCCCACAAAGACCAAGGCGAAGAAGAGGAAGAAGAAAGGAGGTACTCCTCCAGTAGCCACATCAGCAGAGCCAACCACTGCCCCATCAGTAACAGCCACAACTGCCAAACCCAAGAAGAAGAGGAAGAGGAAGAAGAAGAAGGTGTCACCGGGTGGAGCCGCCGCGGTACCCAGTGCTACAAGTTCAGCAACAACTGCCAAGCAAGAGGAGAAAGCAACTGCAGGCAAGGGCAGGAAACAGAAGGCCAAGAAGGTGGTAGCAAGTGCTCATACGAAAGCATCTTCGAGTAAAGCTTCTGCTCCGAAGGCTCCAAAGACACCGAAGAGCAAAGGTGCTCTTAAGAAGACTGCAAAGTGACTCGTGCTTTTCGTTTAGTTTCTCTAGATTGCAATTCAATTCTCCAACACATCATGAAAAACATTTGAAAAGTAACTAGTCTGGAAAAATAAGCTCCGTCAAAGTTGTTGGCCAGATATAGTGTGTCTCAACTCAAGATTGCACATTCCAATGATTGCCAAGAATTTATTTCACATAATATTTAGGTCGAATTTTGAAAACATTAATATCAGTTAACTTTATTCAGTAATTTCCATCAACTTTGTATAATGCAATGTTTTTTGGTGCAAGGCTTTACTCCATAAAGCAAGAAAACAAGAGGGAATTACTGCAACATTGAGTTGAGACGCACTATAGTAAAAGTTTTAGTGACTGTGTTTCATGCAAAATGACAAAATGACTGGGAAAATTTAGTCAAATCATTGTCTAGAGTGACTAAGAATAATAATGCAGTTCTAAATTGCATCAATGCAACAAATTCTTCAGTTTCAATTCCAATGTTTACCCATCTAAACAGTCCCTATAGTGGGGGCTTCGGCTATGTCTGCTTATTCGATAAAAGATAGAGGTGGTGTTCTTTGAACTATGGCTACATATCCCACCAATTCTGGTTTAGAGTTGAAATTCTTCAGTGTTCAAGGTCACCATGACCTTGATTTGCCTAATCCGAACCGTAGTTACATTCATGACAATGCTATGATTAACTTCTCATTCATTTCTTACATTTCTTGCATTTCTTACACTTCTTTTTTGTCCATTTCTATTCATAATATATTGCATAGCATCCTGTTTTGCTAAAGTGGTGCAGGTAGTTGTTGCCGGAGTTGCCACGGAGTTTGCGCTCCATGGAGCGTGTTCTTTACGAAACTCAGTGAACTCGGTGCTTATGTTGCTACTCTGGGCTCTTGTACGGAGGGTTGGTGGCTGAAGGCACCTCATCCTTAGGTTAGATTTTTGTGGGTGGGAGGGGGAGAAGAGGGGTGGGGGGTGAAACGGGGCTTGTTGGCGACGGTGGGCCTTGTACGTTTGCCACGTCAATCGGCGCACACACAGTTCGAGCCCGGGAGACGGTTACCATGGCTACGGACTCCATGGCAACAGAGCGGCGTTTGCGTCACAGATGCCCCCTTTTCGCTCCACGTCCTGGCTTTGCTCGTTTTAACCATGTCTATATAGCCTGTTTTGGTCAAGACGTTGCAAAATGCAACGAGGACCCGTTTCCTGTTACCTTTGTCGTTTATAAGAGATGGAAGCAAACGGCAAACAACTCCCAATATGCCTCTAAGTCCATTCCTTGACTCTCAGCACTGCTGGGTCAGTCTGTAGTTTTGGTTGGCGATTCGAATGTGAAAAAAAAAGGATAGAGAGAGATAGAAAACATATATATATATAGACATATTAGTCATGTTGACTATATGTTGTTGCTATATAAGTGAAATGAAAAGTTGAGCTGAAGTATAGTGCTGGCGCTAACTTGCTCAATGGAAGAAGCAGCAGCGCCAGAAGAAAGTTGCTTTTTCTGGTTGCTCTTCTCCAATGGCATTATTGAGGTTAGGGCTTATCGACCCGACTTGACTGTGTACGAGCGTTGTAGTTGTGACGTCACTGTTGGATGCCACCATTCATAGCATTGTAGGATGCTGAAGCTGTGCAAGCATGTCGTTCATTGATGGCGAGTGGAGACCAGTCATTTCTCTGGCATGAATGAGATTTGCCATTCTTATCATTTCCTCACATTTCTACTATAGTATCATTTCTTAACTAATTTAACTATTTAGTTCTCAATCTATATCCCAGTATATAGCATTTCTCCCATTCGTCCACTTGCTCCTTATATTCTTATAAGCAGCCGCAACATTGTTTCTTCTCTCTCGCTATCTATCTCTTGCCTTGCGCAATAATTTTCCAAATACAGGGTTCGTCGTGTACATTATGTGACATCAGCATTTGATTAAATTACAGGTTATTATTAGAGTGATTTGCACATAGGGAACTCGAGTGAAAATGTGCAAGTTGATGGTTGCGCGGCGTAGAAACAGAAATGCAACTCGCGGCCGGAATGCCGCGGTGTGCCGATAGAAAAATCTAGTAATGTTAACTTGTTAATAATACACTTAGAGCATTACTATATCAACTGATTATCAGAATTATATCCACAACAATTCAGGTTTCATATCATTGGTAGCAGTACTAGGTGAAAAAATCCATTCGCAGATTAGAAGAGCACGTGTTATGCAGTGAAACCTGATAAAGTTAGCTTCCCTGCAGTTGACCACTAGTTGGAAAAGTTGACAAGTGTTATTTAGGGGTGGAAGGGGATATTTAAAAAGTGTATTTTGAACTGTTACAACTTTTATTTAGGGGTGGAAGGGGATATTTAAACAGATTTAACCTTTTTTCATATATGCTACTGTCTGTATACTGAAAGAAGACTCGAGTGAGTCACTTTTTCACCGGTCACGGCAGGACCACTCCCATTTTGGAGTACGAGAGGAGTCTGCTGAGAAGGGGGTTGGCTGCATACTTCCAAATGGGAGTGGTCCTGCCGTGACTGGTGTAAAAAGGTGAAAAAATGACTCACTCGAGTCTTCTTTCAGTATGCAGACAGTAGACTTGAAGAAAAATCCAGTTTCCAGTTTTTAATGGATATGAACGCTTAAAATATCAAGTCCATGTCAAATAGGTTCACATTGTCATCAATATTTCCAAAAAGTAGGCCTACTGCAATAATGAACTGAATTGAGGTTTTGGGGAAGTGGGGAAAGTGCACGTGACATTTTTATTTGCATCTCTTTTTTGTGTTCTTTTTACACTTTTTACTTAATTCATGTCCATTAAGTGTTCATTGCATTTATCTCCGCATTAGCATTATGCACACTGCATATAGTGAACAACATCCTCATATACCTACTCGAAATGTTTTATTATTATTTTCATCATTATACTTTTAATTCATTCACCTGAATGTATGGAATAGTTATTATAGTCGAATTTCAATTCCATCCAATGTAGTAGCTATTTTGTTGAATTTATTCTGAATAATTATTTACTTAATAATTTCGTGTATAAATAGGATTTATATAAAGTACAAAAAATAAGTGGGAAAAATGGAAATACATTTCATCTTGTATAAAACAAAAAAATCAGTTCCAAATTGTGGGTGTACATGTGTTATTACAAAGCAGTTAGCAAAGTTGAGGTTAGAAATAGCTGTGTAAGTGTACCTTCATTTTATAGCTCACATTATTATTGTTATTATATCAGTAATGTTTCTTTGTTATTCTATATACCGAAAATGATGTTTCCAGATTACCAATGTCCATAATGTTTTTATTTTATATATACAATTTAGTAGTGAAGATGAAAATGAAGCATCTAAACTCGTTATAATGAAAATTAATTGTAACGTCAAATTCTGAAACAAAATTTGTGAACAAAAACTTTTTTAATAGTTTTTAATAGTTTTAATTAGTTTTTTGAGTTTTTGTTACAGCTGTTTAACATTTAAAGGAGAACTGTCAGTGAATTATGTGAAATTTCTAAAAATGTCAAAAATTCATTATTAGCAAGCTATTAGTGAATTTATAATTGAAATCTGACTCCACCAACATTTTTTTCACCATTTTCTCCATGTTTGATGAGATTTTTAGGGTATGTTAGGAAATGCTGACAGTTCTCCTTTAATAAATAAAACCAGTTTTAAATTTCAAATAATTACTTTATATAGCCCTAGAAGTTCATTAATATCCCTTTTCATTTTTCCATTTTTATTTCTGTCAATATGGCTAAAGTTTCCTTACAGTCAACCTGCCAAGAAAACTCAATTTAAAATAATTTCAGTTGAGTGTTACTTTACTAAGACAAATACACAATTATTAAGGCAAAAAATTTTAAATTAATAGTTATATTATAAATGCAAATTACAAATTAATGTGGACTGTGTTAATTTTAAAACTCAATTCCCTTATTAATTTTTTCATTTATTATATTTAAATTTCAAGTTATAGTTATGTGGACAATGTCAATTTAAAAACTCAATTTCCTTAAATAAAAGTTAATTTATTACGTTTTCAAGTTGATTATATGCTATGACATTCCCCAAGTAGTTGACTGTAAGGAAATCCATTAGAAATTGAGAACTTTGGATTTTATGTACTATATGTATTAAAAATTAAAATACTTTTTGTATAGACATTTTTCTTTACAATGAGTTTAGATTGTTTTTATTATATTATTCCTTTTTATTTCCTATAATTTATTGCACACTTTATTTGAAAACATTTTGGAAACCTCTCGATTCGAAATTTCTTATTAGGTGAGGGTTTCTGGGAACATTTTGTCGCAACTTGGGATTTAATGCGATTTTCTGTGAATCCTGTAAAGTAGCTTGGAGCTATATATACATATTATACATATATATATAACTATCACCAAGAAATGTTTCTTCTTATCAGATATTTTCCTTCCTTGTATTTGAGGTGGTTCCAGCGAATACTTGAGCTGCCTCAAAGACCATGTAACATGTTTATGACATGATTCCAGTACCGCAATTGTGTGTCCACATGCTATATATGAATTAATTCATCCATTTTCCTCTCAGTTTTTGTGTGTGTCCTGTAGTAGCTTTTCAAAAACCAAACTGTCAGCCATTTTCAAGAGTTTTCAAATATTCAAAATGGCCGCCAGTCATGTTTCATTTTCCTTTTGCCACCCACAACGAATATTCCTTGTGAAATGTTGCTGTTCTCATAGTATATATAGCCCTATACCTAATGTGTTTGAAATTCATTCAACAAGTGCATTTCAAACTGCTTATAGAATAATATATTCTTGTTCTTGTTATATTATCGTTTCTGCAAATATTATTCCAAACATTGGGTTGAATATTGAATGCACACTAGAATATATACATAATTATATATTACAATAATAGGCCATGGTAATGTTTATATAAATGGTTATATACGAATAACAAAAAGCCTGTTCCAGAAGTGAGTAAAGATTTTTGAAAGTACGTTTATACAATGGGGAAAAAAATACGAACAGATTGGTCATATATAGTTGAAATAAGAAATGGTCCTTTTGTGCCCCTTTAAGATGGTGAATTGCATTTTTTGCAATAAATAATGTCCCATGTAAGAGAGTGTTTCTGGTTATATTTTGGGACTTTAAAAAGTTATTGCAATGAGAGGAGAAAAAAATATATACCACAAACTCCATGTTGAAGAAAAACCAAAATGTTCTTATATTGTCATTAATTGAAACAATTTTTAGCTATGGTTCATATAGAGTATATGCAGTATGTATAGGTAAAAGAATATCTTGTTGTGTTTGTTTCTTGATATTTGTGAAAGTTATTCAATTTCAATGGCTCATTTTTATTAGAAAAAATAAGAACAATGTGTTTTTTGGGCTCATTTATTGCCGTTTCCTTTTTATCGAACCAGATATTACGTAAATATCTAAAAAAAGTTGTTCTAAAAAAAACACCGAATTTCACGAATAATTTATATAACATACTGTCTGAGTGAAATTTACTGCCAACATTTGTAACGATATATTTACCACAAGATTGTTGCTCGTTCGCCGATATATTCGATATTAATATTATATAAAATCACATGACAAAGTTTCCATTTTCAATATATATTGGATTTGATCGCTGTTTATGACAAATGTTTAACATGGAAACTTTGGGATCCAAGTTGATAACATGGTAAATATACTGGAAATATTTCTAGAAAATGTTCCTGTTTTATCTCTCTTTTATTTATATAATATATAAAATAACTTTGGACTAAATGAAGAAGATAACTATAGTGTTTATGTAGTTAACCCAAAATAGGTAATTTTCCAATTGAAGTTTTGTTATATATAAATAGTATACAAAAAGTTGCCAGGAATTTCCAATTGAAAATTTTTAAATTAACTTTTCAAAGTTTAAAAAATTAACTTTTATTGTATAGAACTATGGAAACTATCAAACCAATACAATGTCAAAACTTCAATATTTAACATAAGATTTTGTATTGAAACTCAATGAAATGTTTAATTTTTATTGAAAAACTTTTCTGGAAATATTTCCAAATGGCGTTTTTATCCTTAAAAAATTGTTATTTCATTAGATATATTGGAAACATACGTTTCAAAGTATTCAAGAGAATACAGTTCCACAGTCGCCTTCTGGCTTGTGTGAAAATTTCATTTCAAACAATTTCAAACACCAAATTCAACACTCCTCTATACATGCCAAGTATTTAAAATATTTATTTCCCCCGGTGTTTTTTTTTTTTCTTTCTTTCTTTCTTTAAATTTTTTGGTTGGTCATGTGGTAGAATGTTGGAGGTCATGAACCTCAAAAAGTTTAGATCTGGTCGGGTTTCAGTTGAATTTTTTTCTTTTTTATTCTTTCCTTTCAACTAGCCCCGCCCCTTGAGGTCGGTCACGGGTGTGACGTCATCATTTGGTCAGTCAATGAACTCTGAGACACCACTGATATGTAGTATATAAAATTGCTGCAGCATGGCAACTATTTGCTTGCTATTTGCTTGCTATTTGTAATCTTTGTTTACATTTGCACACACACAAAAACACACACAAAAGCCCTTGTACTATGTGCATTCATTTCGTGTAAACTGTGTAAATAATGCCATTATCACTCTTCTAGTGTCTAGTGTTTCTGCACAGCTAGACAAGTTGGTGCAAAACCGACCCAAAAACTTGTGTCCACATATATACACACACAAACCACCACCAAACAAAATAATATTGTGTGCGTTGTGTTCGTAGTCGATGAGTTTGTTATTTTTTTTATTTGCATTTTCAATGAGGAAAAGCGAATGACCTCTGAAACAAGCGAACCGGAAGTGGTCTAGCCACTTTTTTCTAAACCACTGTAGCTAACCCTGTTTCAAATAACTTTTTTTTTTTACTTCGTTACGGTATTTGCTTTTATATGCAAGGGAAATAATTCAAATTCTTTAACAGATGCAGGTAATTTTTTTTTATTACACAGGTATCTTCAACAGGAAAACTTTATTAAATTATATGTATTCAATTTTTAGTTTAAAATAATTCTGACTTGTGATGGACAACTAAGGGTAAGTAATACATTGGTATTATAATAAAATCACCTAAACTTTTGTTAGATAATAATAGTAATAATAATACACAATTGAATTATTACTTATTTTATTTAGTATATTTTGGACTATAATTACCCTGATATTTTTGTTATATAATATTGTTAACAAGAGTAAATTAATAAGAGTTTATTAACTATATATTAAGATTTATTTAAAGTATTTTGTATATGTACACCTAATTAATAGTAAAGTTGTGTTTTAAATATTGCATAACTTTTTGCTGATAATTTACAGTTAAATATTCATATTAATCCTAGATTTAAAACTACTAATTGCAAACCAAGTATGTTATTAATTACTATAATTATAATAAAAAACTACATTATTTAAATATAAATGCTACAATAAATAGACTTTATCCTTTTTTGCAGCATCTAACCATCAATTTTTCACCCGACGGCCAGGTGGCGCTGTAATAGGAAATATCCTCCATTCACAAATCAGGAAAGTTCATCTATAAATCTGCTTATATACTATGTAAAAAATTTCTTTATAGCCATATTGGATTACAGAGCTCCTTGTACAGAGGCTCGAGTTACGATTTCTCACTGTTCCATCATTTGACATTACACCCCTGTACCATGCTGTCAAAACATTAAAACATTTACAACTTCCATTCTCCATGCATTTTATATTCATTTTCTTAGGTTTCGCGAAATTTTTGGCGCCGCCATTTTGACACCGTATATTTTGGCGCAGGACATTTTGGCGCCGATACACTTAGACGCCTTGGACATTTTGGCGCCGAGTAACCTAACCGCCAAAATTAAAACCGAACCAAACCTAACCTAATTTAAACTAACTTTTAACTTGGCGCCAAAATATCTTGCGCCGAAGTGTCCGTGCACCAAAACGGCGGCGCCGGAAAGTCCTTCTTCCTTTTCTTATATGTAGTACCAAGAGTGTAGTATACATGGTACAATTCACTCAATAAAAAACAATATTTTTATTGGATGCATGCATCATTATAAAGTAAAAACTATACGGTATTTAAGAAGAAAAAAGATGAAAATAGTGGTGAATGAAAATGCAGACCCAGATGCTCGTCAAGTGCGCAGGAAAATTGAGGAGAGGGGGGGGGGGGTGTTGGTGGTTGTTGGTGGTGGTGGTAGTGTTAAAAAGAAAGAATGGGAGAAAGGGAAGGAAAGGAAGAAAGAAAGAAGGAAAAGATGTTGAACGGCGGAATAATAATGGTAAAAGAGGACGTTGGTTGAGAAATTGGTTCGCTCGAGTCTCCTCCTATCCGTAAATGCCATGACCTAGATTTGGGCGCATAAAATTACCAGTGCTAGCTCGGTTCGGCGTGCCATCCTCTTCTGCACAAGAGAGAACGTTAAAAAAAAGAAACACAGCCTCAAACCCGGGTCATTGATCGTCGGGTGGTGGGTGGCAAAATGCCAAAAATAGCAACACTCCATTCGCTTCCTATTCCTACTATATACGCTGCTCCCGAATTCGCAATGGCCGCCTCCAACCATCTCTCTCTCTCTCTCTCTCTCTCTCCATGTCCCCCCTATGTCTCTCTCTCTCTCCATCTCTCTCTCCTTCCCTCATCCCCTATCTCTCTCTCTCTCTCTCTCGCTGCAGTTCGTTCATTCAACGAATTGCTGCAGTGATGATGAATGGAGCTTTCCGTCGATGAATAATACCACTATAACACCACATTTGCACCAAATATAATCGCCCATTTCCACATGTTTCTCATATGCAAATTTATTTCAAAACCACATGCATTTTTAATATTTTTAATCACAATTGCAAATGTTGCATTAGAAATTTGTGTCAATATATTTATAGTATATATATTTATGCATTCTCGGAGATTTGCATCACATTGAAGGTGTTTTAATATAGTACAAGATTATTATTATTAAATGCGATTTCCATATTAGCATCATGTTCAAATTATTTTAAAATTGCAGTTGCATTAGTTGCAACAGATAATTAACAATTTATTACAGACAATTACTTACAATGAAATATTTAATTATGCAAGAATTGCAAATGGGAGCATTCTTTAAATAATGCATTTCATTAGATAAATTGGAACATTTGGTCTGACTTAATTTATATAGTACATAGAAAAATATAGATGGAAAAATAAACATTGCAATCGTAAATTTTGCAAAATTTGTTAATTTTAAATATCAGCTTTTCTTATTGTAATTTTGTATAGATAAAATATTTTAAAAATGCAATTTGGAAGACTGTTATTATTACAGGCAATCATAATCCCGAATTTCAATTATAAGAATAAGTACTGCATTATTAGTAATTATTTACAAATTTTTCGATTGCAAATTTTCTGGCTAATATATTTCATTTTAATGCATTTCCATTTTATCATTTTTAATTAATTGCGTAATATGTAAGCAAAGTAAAGCAAATTTTGTTTTAGTGAATTTAAAAAAAATACATATTCTAGCCTAAACAAAACGAGAATGACTTTATTTAATATCCTGCACATGTTCTGCAATTCTTTTTCCCGCTATTCTGCAAAGCAGCATTCGCATGACTAGGTTTATACATTTGCATTTCTGTTGTGTATATATTTATAGGTTACCATGTGTTAACACCTGTTTCCCTCTAAAAAATGCACCTCTCTTCTCAACCGAACACAGCCAATGAATGAATGAATGATGCGATGAGCAAAGGGTCGCTTTTAGCTCAGCTTTCCCTGCAGTGCATCAGCTGAGTTGTGCGGGCAAGCCTGCATTCAACGCTGACCCCAATGCTCCTTTTGGCCTAGATCTGTCGTTTAACCCTGGCTATAAATACAATATTCAACCTCACCCTTTCACCCCCACACATACACACATACTAATACACACCCTTCCTCCCTTTGCCACAAACTATTTCTTTTATCAACCAACAGAACACGTATATATTTCTTTTTCAATGGCAAGGTTTGCATAAATTTGCCTGCTGCAAAATGTTGAGGTTGGGGCGGGGACGAAGCGAAAGCGTTTCATGGTTTTCAAAAATAAATCGATGCAGAGAAAAGAGGGGGGGGGGGGCAAACGTGGAAGCCAATGACGTCATCGACCGATGAGGTTGCATTGCCGAAACGGGGCCATGGCCCCCACAGCGACTCCCTCTTGTACTTTGCTAAATTTAGCCTCTCTATCCCATCCCAGTCATCCTCATTGAAACCAACGTTCAAACTTGCCCCACCATCGAAACCCAGCCGAACAAGGAGAAAAAAAAATGGCTGCAGGCGAATATAATAATCAGAATATATATTTTTAGAAGTAAAGATGGAAGAGGGGGGATAAAAAAAGAGGGACGTTGACCTATTTCCAAAAGAGGTGGTAAATTCATGTTGGGTGGTGTACATAAAAGGTGAGCCACGCATCGTTCTGCCTCCAGCCTTGCTAACGATTGGTTGTCGCTCGAACAAGCCACGCCCACGCCCAAACAGGCAGCCGTTTCCATTTTTATTTCTGCCACGATTTTCGATGCTAAAAAGGGAAACTAGGCGAATAAACATTGGTGGTGGGAAGAAGAACAGCGGATATTTTTAGATCATAAAGAGCACGAATGCAACTCGCATTTTTCATTGGAGGGTTTGAAGGAGAGAGAGAGAAAAAAAAAGGTGAAACGGACCAAAAAGAAGCACATGTTTCTATTCGTGGACAACTGACCGACAAAATAATAGAGATAAATTTGGAAGGAATGGATGGAAGAAGGATGCAAAGAAATAAACAGTTATTGTAACCTAGTAAATTCAAAAACAAACTCTTTATAGGTGCATTTAAGTTGCACTAATGCATTTCCGCATTCAAGGTTGCAGCAATGCCTATAAATTAAATACCATTAAATCCCAAATACCCTGTAAAACAGTCTCCAATTATGTTTTGTCTAATGCAATTCAATAAAAAAATGGTGCCAATCTAAATCTAAATATAGTATAATTCAGAAAAGAAAATAGTTAATAAAGTCCTTCATTTATTTTCCATATTGTTCATTTCAAATTAAATCCTTTATTTTCCCTATAGAAAAAATTACCATTTGTTTTTAATGTTTATTTTATGCAGAATATAATATATAGCTAAATAAATGCATGGCAATAGTTTAATATGAGTTTAAACTGTCATTTCTATTTTAGGTACTACGTGTTATTTAATTTATCATCACTGCAACCTTGAATATGGAAGCACTATAGTTAATTGCTTTGAAAGAAATATCCACAAAATTCCACAAAATTCCTCTATAAGTATCTATTTTGCATTCCTAACTCCTCCCCTTTATTCATACTTAGCCTTGAACTAACTATACATTGCAAATTGCACTTGAAAAATATATATAGTTAGTATCTTCATTTTGTGGTTGAATCCACCTAAAACCATAGTAATTGACCTTTTTCAGTAAGCTGCTATTGACTGAAAAAACGTTTAAAAATAGCGTCCTTAGTTGGGACGAAGTGTAGAAACCGGTTTTCTGCCAATCAGATTGCAGCTTTATCCCAACTAAGGCCTCCATTTTGGAAAAAGGAGGTGCTACTAAAAAAGGACAATTGACCATTTTCATTGTTCTGTCATTGGCTGAAAAAAACCTTCGAAAAATGGCGTCCTAAGTGGGAAAACTTGTTTTCAGCCAATCGGATTGCATAATCTTCCCCACTTCAGCCTCCATCTTGGTAATGGGAGGTGCTTACTGAAAATGGTCAATTGCATCATAACTGATAAATGTTCTAGTCAGGAAGCTCCTCCCACTTCCTGCAACCTGTCAATCACTATAAGCAAGCTATAAGCAAGCTATAAGTTGCAGGTTGCATTGAATGCGTATATAAAAAAATACCATGATAAAAATTACTATCACTTAATTTTTTTACTTTGTCTATATAATAATTAGCATGTTGAAAAACAGGAAAGTGCTTGATCATAATTCCCAATTTAGACCCGTTAATAAATACTGTACGGCATAAGGTGATTTTTTTTTATTTCGTCAGAGATCGTGCTCAAAATGGCGGCTTTTTACCGCAAATGTCAAAGGTCAGTGGGGCCGGCTTGTGCCGTGTTCTGCAATTTAATCGATTTTGCTAACGAATCAACACGTACGGTATATTCATGAATGCAAAGTCACGCGCTATTCGCTTACTTTTGCATCGCTTTCATTACCACCACATACTATGAATGAATGCATGAATGCAACTTTGCATTGGCCCTTATGTATTATCCCAGCCCCCAAACCTTTACCCAAATGGTAACGTAAACATGAAAGCATCTCCGTGCACACAAACACTTCCCACGAATTCTATTTTTAACCCTCGGATAAAAGTCGCAAATATCGAATCAATTAAATGCATCATCCGCCTCTCACTATACTGTATACGTATACAAATACCGTCCTGTATCGAAACAGTATCGAAGCAGTATCGAAGCAGTATCGAAGCAGTATTGAAGCAGAATCGAAACTGCAAACACACAAACATCCCCTGCTGTAATTTTAACTTCTATTTTCCCTTATTAAGTATTATATTAAGTATATTAAATGCACCAATGACAGCAGTATATCAATAAATTCTACTTGCATTTTGACTAATTTTACTGTTTTTAAAATTACCATTGCAAAAAACAACAAAATAGGAGTGGAAATAAATATTATGTTAACTAAATCGAGGGCGGAGCTTATTAAAAAACTGTTAAATGATGTCATTAGATTTGCTGAAAAACTTTTCCTGCATGCTGATTAAAAACATTAAAAAATCAGAATTTGTATCGTTAGAATATTGTACCGATACTTCGATGTATCGATGATACAGTGTCGATACAGTGTCGATACAGTATCGATAATACAGGAATCGACCACTTTTCTGCATGCTGATTAAATTTTTTTGTCAGAAATTTTATGTATCGTTTGAATATCGTACCGATACTTCGATGTACCGATACATTATCGATAATACAGGAATCGTCCATCTTCATATTGTTTTCAAGCAAATATATTTCGATTTAAGCGCACTCTGGTGGCAGATACAATCTCTATTTTGAGGACAGACCACGTTTCATCGTTTCATTCACAGAACTAACATTTCAAAATTGGCGCCGGAACTTTGTATAGAGACTAGAAACGCGCAGCGCCCTCTAGTTGCCAGTACCATCTTTCACCTTGATCATTGAAAATACCGCACAGAAGCGATTTCCAGGTTTTCTAAAATCCCTAAAATTCCACAAATGTGAGAAATCAGCAGGTCTTTTTCTGCACTTGGTACTATATACAATAACCATAACTTTCACTATATAATGGAAGAATTAAAAGAACTATGGCACGCCACCTTTGAGGTAAAAATGGAGAAAAAATGCGTTTAAAAAAAGAAGAAAAAACTGGGATTCTCGTGCAGAAAAGAAAAAGCAATAAATTTGCAGACGGGAAATGGGAACACATTTTAAGGCCACACCAAACCGAGCGGCAGACGAATGGCAAAGAAAGAAACAATGAAATGGCCGGGTAAAGTGAGAGAAAAAATGGGAAAAAGAAGAGGGAAAAAAATAAGTGCACGGTATGGAGAGCCGCACGAGTCGTGATGCTGTAGGTTATTCACGTGAGACATGAAAAGTGGGTCGAACACGTCATCACTGACGTCACGTCTATCACCCACAATTACTTCGCAGGGAGAGTTCATCATTTACATTGTCCAGTTTTATAAAACTGCATCTCATAATATAATAATATCCATAAACTTCATTGAAATTTTACATGGCTAATATTGCATTATATTTGCAGACCTGTTGCAAATATCAGAATCTCTAAAAGTGCTATATTACAGATTATTATGCATACATTTAGCTTTTTTGAAGATAAAAAATACAATGCATACTATAGCTTGCATTTTAAAATTTCATGATAATTAATAAAATATAGGCCTATACTTTAAATTTAATGCAATTAATTTATGAAATGCTGCATTTTTAGGTCACAATAATGAACAACCAATAAACATGGACCATATAACAAAAATGGATAGTAACTAATATAGGCCTATAATGAAATATTGCAGAAAATAAAATTTTCCATATTTATTTTGCAGTGAAAATGTTTATGAAAATGCAATAAAAAATATTGTGACAATGCAAAAATTATGTATAAAATTAATGCAATGTTAAAAGCATCATTTCAAATATTGTATCTAAAAAAAATCAAAAACAAAACGGGGAAAACCTAATTTTGCAACATAAATAAACAGCAATATGCCATGAAAATGATTTTTTTAACAACACCTAGTAGTGTTTTAACCAATTATATTAATGACTGCTCGTTTTCCATTAGCAATTATCATAATGGACACGTATTGCAGGCTAGCATTGCATTTTCTTGTTGTTGGAGAGATTAATTAATAAAAACTAATTAATTAATCGCAACAGATTGCATTTTCAAAACATAAGCCTAATTGAGGCACGTGTTATTGCCCGAAAGATAATCAACTTTATCATCCTCGTTTGCCTTCTCTTTTCCCCTTCTTTTTATCTATGCTTTAGTACGCAGCATCTCTCTCTTCTCTTGTGCCGTTATACAAAATGTCAAAGTTCGCTGCCATCCTTTTCGACCTTGCATTATTTGTCCCGCCAAACCCAATGATGACGTCACGAGGGGGACGTAACATTCAGTCGCACACGTCATACAAAGCCAATATAACCACTAAAAATGGCACGATTATTTAGCGAATGCCATGCAGGCTAAAATACAAAAGCCAAATAGAAAAACGAAACGAGGGGGGAAAAAAAAGAACAAGCCAACTCTACTGAGCCGAAAGCCTGGGCAGCCAATGACGTAACGGCTGACGTCACGCGTTACGTCACGCCAAATCATTAGCCGCATCTTGCAGGATTGGATCATTTATGCAGCTAGCTTTTTAAAGTACATCCCACGTCTTTCTGAAGCCCATTCATACAAGTGCATCTTGCTGGCTTGTTCAATCAAAGGTTTAACCTTTATTTCTCAAAAATTGCCCACAAATTTCATCGCGAAACAAGGTGCAAATGCCAGCTACAGCTGTGAAATATATACGTATCGATTAGGATGGAAAAAAGATGGCGTTATCAGTATGCATCAATTGGCCTTTTCAAAATGGAAATGGATTTTTGCGCGCTTTACACCCCCACGTGCGCTTGTAAAACTCGTAGATTCTCATCACAATTTTTGTCGCCAACATGTGAATGGGAACGTTCATTGACAGCAAAGTGGCAGTGGCGTCGCCTGGCGGCGATTCGCGGCGTAACTTTAAACCAAATTTCACGCACGTAACGCCATCTGTTGGCCGTTCGCCAAAACGACTTGAAAACAATTTTTTTTTTTCTAATTGCATAACAGACACAACTTATTGGCAGGACTTCAACTGACCTTACTTCAATTGTTATAAGTTAAAAGTTATTTTTCATAGAAATTTTCCTTCAATATAGCATTTATTATATGTAGCAAACTGAAATTTTCTGAGTAATGGTGCTATCTAAGTTCTATTATCAAAAACAATTATACAGATGCTGTTTGGTAAAAAGTTTTCATTACATCAGCAAGATAACATTATAATCTTTCATGTTTTTCTAAAAGAAGTTAGGAAATAGTTAACGAATTACACGTTAATTGCAATTAAACTCCATTTCAGGATAAGATGTGCTTAATTGTAAAGTTCGTATAAGACAATCTTATAAGGAATACATTTTTAATAATAGGAAAACTATAATATCATATGGGAGATCTTTCAATAACTTCTTGAAGACAATATTCACATAAAACCGTTATATAAATCTTATATAAGATTACAATCATATAAAATATTTGTGCATTTTTCTTATTGGAATCCTATATTTTATATGAAATTTAAGATACTTTATCCTATAAGATGTTATGGGTTTCACAAATCTACAATTCAAAGTTTACTCGGATGGCCAACAGGTGGTACAGCCGTCGCTCGCAACAAGCGCAATAAACAATTTATGAACCAAATAATATAGAAGTGTAGTTTTTAGGTAATTAAAACATGTGTGGGTTAGTTACTTTCCAAATTTTCTAACATGTGACTTCAATGTTGGAAGCTATATATGTATATGTCACCGTCTGAGTCGAAGCGGACGCCGAGTAGAAGCGGATCGTTTTTAACTACCGATTCCAACCGTTTATGTGAATGAAATCAATGGATTAATATAGTTAAATTAGTTTAGGTTAGGTTATAGGTTAGGTTAAATAACGTTTCAAAACCGATCCGCTTCTACTCGCCGTCCGCTTTGACTCAAACGGTAACATTATATACTGAAGCCGCTTTCAAAGTTGCACCATGGGGGCATGGTGAAAGATGGATGATTAGATAATTACGAGATTTTTGACCAATGAGGCATATTTGATAACTGTTAGCCACGCTCAACAACGTCATAACGTCTCTCTCATTGGTAAAAGTAACTGAAATTATCCTGTTTTCATTCTTTCAACAACCCCTCCTAGTGCAACTTTGAACACGGTTTCAGTATAGTCAACATAACGTTGTAAAAAAAACCTGTACAATCACAAAGACCATTGCAAAAATACTATGCTTAGTTATTTACTATAGTGAAAAAGTACAATGATTTTGTGGTACATATCTGACACCAAATTCTGATTTACAACCACCTTGAATTGACATATAGTATTACTTCTGAATTCCCTTAACTGGAACAGCTGACTGGCAATTTTCCAAACTTCTATCAATAACCCAATGCAATTTATGTCTTTGTAGGATCTACCTCTTTATCTGTATCATTGTACAGCAAGATGAACTTTACTTCGTACTACAGCACAGATTATCAAATAAATTCTGACCCTTCGACTGCGCGCTCTCATACCACTTCCACATACAAGAAGAATGTTCCGTCACTTCATGTTCATCTTCATATTCTTCATCACTGCCATTTACATATCTTACTGTCCTAATTCGAACACAGTTACACCATCAGTGTACCGTGCTGCTGTGTACCAGCAGGTGTTCCAACCTGCGCACTTATCCGCGAACGAAACCGCCATGGACATCATGTTACGTAATGTCAACTTGTACAAGGAACAGATTCGATTGGCTTCTGAAAAAGGGGTGGAGATCATCGTCTTTCCTGAGTATGGAATCACTGGACCTGATGTTCCAACATCTCGTCAAGGAATCAAACCGTTCCTGCAAGCTGTTCCCGCGAACCTTTCCTCCGTGCCAAGATGGATCCCATGTTTGGATGCCATTGTGGAATATAACACAACAGTAAAATACTCCACATTATCATATTGGAACATGTTCATCAACTGTTCCAATTTGTATCTTTTAGGTACTGTTCCATATGAGTTGTGCCGCAAGGGAAGCCGCAATCACAACGGTCTTCAACATTGTATCTTCGCGCCACTGCCAAGAATCAGAAGATTGTCTATCTGATGGTGTCCTCCAGTATAATACAGATGTGGTCTTGGATCCAGAAGGGGCTTTGGTGACCCGTTACGACAAGTACCACTTGTACGGTGAACAAGCCTTTGACCAACCACCTCTGCAACTGGCAACTTTTCAAGCAACTAGGGCTAATGTCACTTTTGGGATCATGACTTGTTTTGATCTCATCTGGGGAGAACCAATGTTGGGACTTATCAGTTCTGGAGTGTCTAACATAGTCTTCCCAACTGCTTGGATTGATGGTCTCCCATTCTTGACCGCTGTCCAGATTCAAGAATCTAGATCCATTGGGTACGGCATCAACATACTGGCAGCTGACATTCCGGGTTACACAGGTTCAATTACAACCCAATTCCAGTTATTCCTGAACTGGTCAATCTCTAATGAACAGTACTCTAATAGGTTCTTTCATTGGTGGAGGAATCTACAGTGCTCTAGGAGCAATCAAGTACATCTACGGAAACCTATCCAACGGTGTCCTCATAGTAGCCGATGTACCATCAGTTCCATTATCTCCACATTTTAATCCTCTTATGGAATCAATCCAGCAACATCAGAACGATGATTTTAGTAACAAAGAAATGTTATTTAAGCCTGGATTCATTATATATGATGATCTGAGTAACTACACGTTGTCCGATGCGTTCGATGCGAATGCAGGCGTGTCTCGTGTTTGTCATTCAGATGGTGTTTGCTGTGAAGCTCAATACCAATTTGTACCGGAAAGTGAGAATAATTTAATGGAAACCAATGGAGGTTACCATTTGGCATCTTACAAAGGTCCAGTGAAGCTCGGCGGAAACATGTACACCGTGCACATCGAGGTTTGGTTATGTTTCAATGACTTGTGACTTCAAGACTTATGACCATGATGTCCTGTTACTTATTCAGGATGTTGTTTCATTCAGGTTTGTTCAATCCTTTGGTGTTTGCAACCTGATGACCCAAACACATGTTCCCGGCATCCAGTGCTAACAAGGAACAAGTTCCAGTCTTTCGCGATCACCGGTAACTTCAGCACAAGTTTCCTGTTTCCAAATGTGCTCACTGTAGATCTTCAACTTGTAAACACTTCAATGTGGATGTTTGAGAAGGTCAACAATGATGGTCAAGGTTACTGGGCATATTTAAAAACAAATACAGGTTTCCAAGAACATGTACTTGTTGCGAGTATCTACGGTTCAAATTATGTCTAACATTTCCTTAAATGTTAAAAATCCAGCACAATTTTGTAATTTTATAAGAGAATTCAATAAACATTCTCAGAATATATAAGGTCATGTTGCTCAATTTTCTATTTAGTTAATTAAACAGACAATATACTGAAAACCATATCTCAGTCCCAAGTTCAATACAACATCTGACATGTGTATCTCATTTGAACTTTGGATTTTCCCACAAAAACATCTTGTACATTGGTTATTTAATTTTCAATCTAGTTAGTTGTCAAAATGATTGTAGTGTTGCAGTTGATATTAGAAATCTTGCTGCAATTTTCACTTGGACAAGAAACACAAGAAAATTGCACTTTTCGAGCCGCGGTTTACGAACATGAACCTCGGCGTACAATGAATTTATACTCAACAATGTTAGCCAATGTTGGCATTTATTCTGAGCAAGCAAGGGAAGCATCTCTAATGGTTAGTAGTAATTATAAAAATAACTGTTATAATAAATTAAACATATTATAGAATTTATAGAATTTTGTTACGTAGGGTGCTGACATTATTGTGTTTCCTGAGTATGGAATAACAGATGTTGGCCTTGATGTTGGAACAGTAATTACACCAGATGTATACCAAATAGTTGCAGATCCAAATGAATATATTTCCAACCCTTGTTTGGAAAATTCAACTGCTCCAAACACTCAGGTACTTAAAATAATTGGTATTTTACAGGTTTAAAAGTTCAAAACACAATTATAACCAATCTATGTCTTCAGATAGTGTATCAATTGAGTTGTATGGCCAGAAGCAATGGTATTTATGTGGTTGCAAATATACCAACTCAAGTTGCATGCAACTTGGAGACTGACCCTAAATGTCCAAGTGAAGGTGTGTACTACTTCAACACGGATGTGGCATTCAACACTGAAGGTGATGTGGTATCAAGGTACCATAAACAGAACCTTTACAATGAATTCAATCTGGATGTACCTCCTCAAGTTGAATATGCATATTTTGATACACCTTTTGGTCGTATGGGAATGGTCACTTGTTTCGATCTAGTGTGGTAATGTTCAAAGTTTGCAATGTATGGTACTTGTAAGTACAATGTTTGGTCATATTTAACTATGTATATGTAGGTATGAACCACTAATTCCACTAGTAACTACATATCACATTGACACTCTGTTGTTTCCAACTGCTTGGATGGACCAGTTGCCTTTTTTGGCATCTGTGCAAGCACAAGAAGCATATTCTTTAGGACTTGGAGTGAACCTATTAGCAGCTAACATTCACCGTCCTTTAGGCAAGTTAAACCACTCATTAATCTAGGTTTTAATAAAACATCATAAACTTGTAGATTTCAATAAATTATAAAGTGGAATCATGACATAGGTTATGTTTCATAAGTATGTAGTAAGTATGTATTATAGGTTTTAGAAAATGTGAATATCTAGATTTGAATATTCTGAAGTGGAATGTAATTTGTAACACCTGTAAAAAGTTTTTCTATTCAAAATTTTAGAAAATGTGTATATCTGATTAAAATGCATCAATAAAACTTGGATGAAATTTAAATTAATTAACTGAAGATTAAAATGAATCAATTAAACTTGGACAACATTTAAATTAATTAACTGAAAAATATTTATAATTTGGTTCTTTGTGATTTAAATCTTTTTATATACTAATTAAGAGTATGAAGTGTTATATTTCTTGAAATTCATACGGTGCCTTTGAATATTAAAAAATAAGTGCAATGTTTTTAATGTTTAACAGTCATTTAAAATTTCAAAATGGTTTGATGTTCTAAAAAATAGTAAAAATATTTACAACTAAGTCATACAACGGTCATAATAAATATAATAAATAACTAAAAGGCTATAGTATACATGAAGTAAATGAATGCATTATACGAGTATATACTTATTTTGTGACGTCACAACACGATAGATAACCCTAACCCTAACCCAAAACTTTATGAATAGCATACCGAAATAATAGTTTTTTAATCATTCGTAGGTGGATACACAGGAAGCGGAATATATTCCCCGATTAATGGAGCTGTGAACTACACGTACGATCCAAATTCAGGCGGAAAATTATTGATAAGCGATTTGAAATGTACCGCCAAAAACCAAGATGGCGGCGGAAAAGAAATGGAACAGCGCCAATTTCGAAATCAATTTCATCGCTCGCAACCGAAATCCGACATCGAACACACAATGAAATACGAAGAATTGGATAAATATAACGACACTAACCTGTCGTTGTTGTCGGGATTGTCCGAAATTTGCCAAGGCGATCACTGTTGTCAGGTTGAATACGAAATGAATTCGTTTCCGGAACATGGTCTATACAAATTGATGGCTTACAGCGGAGGAATTTCCGAAGGCGATATTTACACTCTTCAAGCCGAAGTTTGCGCTGTAATTTGGTGCCAAACTGACGAGAAAGACACATGTTCACGTGTTCCCACAAATATAACGTCCACCTTTCGTAGTTTGTCGCTCAGTGGTCAATTTACAACAGCGCATTTGTATCCCAGCATGTTCTCCGCCGCCATGACAGTTCTTTTCCCAAAATCAGGCTGGGAATTCAATAAAACTGCAACGAATCCCACTTGCAGCTGGGTTAGTTGCGCAAACTTATACGTTTTTATTCCCCAAGTTGAGCCACTGCTAGTTGCTAGCATTTACGGCAGGAAATATGAAGACGATTGCTGGCCAGCTTGTAATTAAACATACGGATAGTGGCGCCGTCTGGTGGCGCAGAATATGAACTGCTAAATTGCGCAACACATCTTTAACAATTAATTTTCTAATTAAACACGGTTCAATATTTAAATAAGATGCAGGAAGTTTGTCTTAATTTGAAAAATTAGGAAATAAAACATTTCTTTTGCACATTTCATTTATTTTGTATAAAATTAAATCAAACATATTTTCAATTCAAGTAGGTTTTTTTTTTAATTTTTAATTATAAATGTTAAAAATACCCAGATTTCGTTATGCATTTCAAAATCCCACTATTTCACTATTTTTTAAGTGTATTACCAATATATATTGTTGCAATCTTTTCTATGTATTGTACTACACACGGGAAACTTTTAACATTTGTAATAAAATTTATTTTCTTCCAGAAAACAGAAAAATCAATACTAGTTTTTACTTCACAAAGTCCTATTCTAAGTTTGTATAAATGCTTATCTTAGTGTAATTAAGTAATTAGTCATGTTTATACAATTTCATAATTCCACGGAGACCAAAAACAAATTTGATCGTATAAATTGGCACGTAATCTTCTAAGGTAGAATAACATAATACAGACAATGTTCACAATAAAATGGCTTTTGTAATAACAAATCATTGGAAAGATGAAAAACTAGTCAGCTTTGGAAATATGCGACTTGAAAGAGCACAAAGAAAGTGCTAAGAATCCCGTGCACAACATGACAGGGATTCGATACGTATTATGGATTCCATAAAGAAGAATTGCCAATGCCATGACATAAGTGAGCTTGGAAAATATTCCCAGATACTTATTACTTCTGAAACTTCCATTGGTAGTAGTTGCATCTAATGACCATATACCAACGGAACATATCGCTGCAAGTACAGCCGTGGACAGCGACGGGTCTCGTTGCAAGTGAAGACCGTATCCATCCCTATATAAACAACCGATTGTTATAATTAATTACAGAACTAATTATGTGATCAATATCTTCATTGGAAACTCACAAAAAATCTCTAATGGATACAATCAACGATGGAATAGTAAGTGCAGAGATTGAAATCTGCAAAAGGATCAAACTGATGTACAGATTCCGCTTCATCGTCAACGACGCAAGAACCATTTTGGAATCGAAGAAATACGTAGCCATATTTGCATGGAATACAACAAACTGAAAATACAAAAACCAAATACTATAAAATCACTAGTTTAAACACATAAAATAATATATAAATATAACAGACCTTGCCGAGACAGAAGATTAGTGCAACTATTAGGGCAAAAGTACCGCAAAGCGAGTAGCTAACTGCTATTAGGACAACACTAAAAACAACAGGAAGTAAATTCCTTTTGTGCTGCTCATTATTAAATTTATCTTCTTGAAATCGTCTTTTCCATCTAAGACACACAAAAAATATTAAATAACACTCGTATTAATAAATTTGTTTCTTTTGAAGATATACGTACCGTGATCTAACGAAACATAAAATGTTTCCCAGTAGAAGTGCAATGAAACCTAATATTTCTGCTGCTATAGAAACAAGACTCTGACTAGTTACATGTAGAAAAACTGCCAAAAATGCAACTACCAGTCTTCTTCCTTGCCAGAAAACATCTGGCATTGGGATTAATACATGATCACTCCATGCATTGATATACCTAAAAATACAATTTTTAATTTAGTGAATACTTCAAAATTAATTATATATTTTATATATTATTTAAATCTAACATACTAACAGCAGACAATCGTTCAGAAGCATTGCAATGAGGACATCAACTAGTGTGGAGAATTTTGACAGTTGCCAAATATTTGAACAGATCCCTTTGAAATAACAATAATAAAAAGAAAACAATCATGTAAAATAATTAATCATTAATGAAAATAACAATATCAGGGTGTCTACTAAACTTTCATTTCAAAATTCAAGTATATTTTCAGTATCTAAACTTTCATTTCAAAATTCCAGTATATTTCCAGGATTTAATTCAAAGACAAAAATTCCAGGATTTCCAGTTTTTCAGCAGACATCCTGAATAATATATATATTATTGTTTTTCAAACCAGATGTATGCAGATGTTTTAATTGTACTGCTATTGTTCGCAACAGGATTGATGCCGAAAAAGCGGGAATGGTTGATACGTAAAATCTGAAAATCTACAAAATATTTCATTATTTATTATGACAGTAATCATACAACATTAAATTATATTGGCTACTATACCTGTCCAAAGAATTCTGATATGGAAAACTGCGTAGTAATTTTATATTTGCAAGATGGATTTAAAAACAGCTGGAATTGCGGAGGTGCACCGATGCTGTCGGATGGTTTCGGCATTTGTAGTTTGATGGAAATGTCATTCTTTGGTGAACTGCCACAGAAACATACATTATATACACTTATTTCTGACAGTTTACCAATGTTTACATACTCAAGTATTGTGTAAACATCTTCCAAACTCCACGGAACTGAAAATCTGGCAACACCAAATTCACCTGTTCAAATATATTCACAAACATTGAATAAATAATCCAATGTAGAATAATTTAGTCAATTATTTCAAAATAATAATAACTGAACCTATATTGCATTGTTCTCCATAAACTTCAACTGTCACCACAAATGCTTGCCATTCATACATTAAATCAGGTAAGGATATTACATAATAAACATCATTCGGTCCAATAATCAACTCTTTGCCGTGATCTAATATCGAAGAAGACATCGTAAGACTATGTCCATTATCTTCTGATATTCTTGCAAACACTTCAACCTGGAAAGTTCCTCCATATAAATAATACATTTTAATAGTATTTCACAGCTGATATTAAATAATAACCTTACTTACTGGTTTATTTGACCGAGGAAGACTGATAAAAATACGAGCATCTGGAAGAAGATCCTCAACATCCATAACAAATACTTTTATCTCTTTCTGAGATGGAAGATGTATTGCATCAGCTGACTTATCTTCTATTCCTGAACTGCAAAATATTCCCCATATATTACATCCCATTATTATAGTGACACTGAATTTGAAACATACCACAATGAACTATTGTTAATATCCTTCATTTTGCAGCTGAAAATCCAGCTTTGATCTTGAAGATTATGCACAATTATAGCTAATGTTCCCTTTTGTTGAAGAGGAACTTCAATGATCTTGGCATCATTTGTCTAATTTATCAATGAAAACATGTTTGTATATAATATTTCATCAACTGCAACATTTATACAGTGTTATAGTGACAACAAATTATTAACCAATTTTGCAGAATAACTCCATAAATTGGTATCTTCCTGCTGCACCATTTTCTCATGAAATTCTATGAAACTCTCCTTTGAATGGTAATGTTGATTGTTGCCGATATTACTCTTAAGAAAGAATCTTTTGATGATTCTCATCCGAAGATCATGATCCTCAGTAATCTAAAGAAATGCAATCCATTAATAAAATAATTTTAACTAAATATGTGCGACACTGTGACAATCATCAAATTATGTACTTGTTTTGTCGCATCATCCACCATTGTAAACATCGCTCTTTTTATAACCAACACTAACTGATGACACCTGAATAAAATGCAATTTAATAAAATACTTGAATAATTTGTTTCTTAAATTACATTCAAGTATAATTTTATAATTTTACTAACCAAACTACACAAAGGTGATCGATTGATATCCACACACCTGGAACTGCAGTACTCTGTGGTAATATTAATCAACCCTAATTAAACTTACTTTGTAATGAATAACAATAAACAATACATATGGAACATCATCTTACCGCAACAGTTAAATCGTATTTATGTTGGTTTTCCTATGTTGAGAATAAAAAATATAATATTAAATAACTTACACTGCTGTTATCATCATTGCATAGGCAAAGTATTAAAGGTGAACTGACAAGGTTTTGTAAAATACCCTGAAAAAACTAGCATTTGATTACCACTAATTTAGGAACATTGTCTGAAAATTTGAGGCCATTTGAAGAATTATTGCCACAGATATTAATTATTTAGTTTCATATCTGTGGAGAAGCTCTGTCATTGGCTGAAATTGCACATGCGCATGCCCTCATTAGCTGAAAATTCAAATTTTGCCAGAATAGGACACTGTGACACCAGCGCGGTGACACCGCCCTTCCATGACGCACTCTTTAACTACTCCTAACTTTTCATAAAACAATTTTAAAAAAGTTTTGTTTGCGCCAATCGTTTTATTAGCATAAATTCTATAGAATTACACACTTTCCAGGGTATGTTACAAAACCTTGTCAGTTCACCTTTTAGGTACATACTTTACTTATTCTTGTTAGTTCAGTTCGAACTAAAATGTCTCGCTGACCTCCACCGAATGAAACTAGCGTGATATGCGCCAGCGATGAATTTCGGTTTAAAGCCCAGAAAGCATTGACTTTATCATAGTAATTAACAAGGTAGAAGTCAACCCCGATAACTGAAAAGTATAAATAAATATGGGAATGTTAACCATGAATCATGATTGAGTATCATGTGTAAATGTTACAAGAGCCACACTTGGATGCATGTGCGGTGCTGCTTGAGTTAAGATGGTTAAAACCCAAGATGAGTTAAAAGATGGTAAAGTAAGAACAGCTCTTGCTATTACACCACCCTAAATAAAAACAAGTAAATTTATAATATATAATGGAATGAATTTAACAATTAAATCATTTACCATCGAGTGCCCAACAAGAACTACAGACTTTGGTGGTTTGGGATTTTGTTTGTAAAATCCTAAAATATGTTGAATGCATGCTGAAACAAACTCTGCAACAAAAGTCAACTTTATAATTATTAAAAGTCAACAAAACAATTTTTCATATATGTATAAACAATAAATTCACCAGTCTGTTCTTCAAGAATGCTACCAAACAATCCAGACAATTCCTGAAAGCAAATTATATCAATTTAAGTAAGATTAATAATGTTAATTATTGCTTTTAACATATGTTTATACATTACATACTTCATTATAATCGATTGAAAAGTAATCAAAATGGAAGGCAGTGTTCATTTTCTCTGCTTTTCTTAGTGCAACAGTAGCCAAAGAACGAACTGTATAATAAATAATAATATTAGTAAAAATGTAATAAATCTTGTTATGTATAGCTATAGATTATGTACAATAATTTTCTATTTTATAAAAATGTATAACCTTGTTTGTAACTGCCAGCATTGCCAGGAATAAATAACACAGGAATTCCACTGAATACATTTCTCCTGTAAATATAAATTAATCAAATATTATATAATATCAAGAGATAATATGTAAATAAAGTGTTCTTGGCCTCTGTACCTTATTTTTGTTAAGTAGTGTCTGTAAAAAAATTAATAATTAGTATAAATAAATTTGTTCATATGAATTACAAGTTCAACAATAATATCAAATAATTACCCTTCTCCATAAGCATAAAGCTTGTATCTGGGGAACCTCAGTTGAGTGTTTTGGGGTAGATCTATTTTCTAGAATATATATAATAAAAAATTAATACAAATTCAACGAGCACGTGTAAACAAATGGAAAATACAGTTGATACTCACAACATACGTGGGAATTTCATACATGTAAGTCATACTGCACTTATTGCTTTCATGATTGGTAAAATAATCGAGCATGCCCACCAGGAAACCACCTAACAATGTGAGCAACAGCAGTTTGTATGCAACTGCAGCCGCCATTACGATCACTTTCCCTAATACGGACGTGGTTTTCACGATTGAGATTAGATTCATTGTATGTTTGGCTACCTAGCAACCACGATAACATATTTTACGCCTTTAAAACCATCCAGCGAGATTACAAAATGTGCGCCACGGGAACCAAGGTATTTGATTTCGAGTTGGATGGAACACGGAAGTTCGCTGGGTACCTAAGCAATCCGCCAGATGGCGCGCAACTACACATTTGAAGAATTTTGAATACATTGTGGCTAGAGCCCTTTATAATTGTGGCCAATCAGAATTTTGACGCCATCTTTTGGCAAAATTTGAACGCAGATCAAAGGTGTGGGCAAGGTGGTGTGGGTATGACGTATGACGTCACCACCGCCGATCTCTGCAGTTTTTCCGACGTTCGAAATTCGCACAAAGATGGCGCAGCCAATCAGAATTCATACGTGGATTGGCCACACTGTCTCTGTAATTTTAAAAAACCCATAATTTTTTATGCTGCAATTAAATTATGTATAAATTCACTTCATAAAATTAATTACGAACCACGAGTAATGCTTGCAAATACTGGCAATTAAAAATTATATATTTAACCAATTCTGTTTATACTAAGTCTATAATTAATAGGTCAGCAAATAAATTTATTTTTAATCTAGAATTTATAGCAATAGAACATTGGTATATTGAATATCCAATCCAATAAAACCTTTAATGTATATATGCATTTACCAGCAGACAATGAGGAAAGAATGACACAAATTGTAAATAAATAAATCAGCAAACTTTATGGTATGCAAACAAAGCGCAACTCATCAACAGCTTAGAGCAGACGATATTACACAGAATGATCTTAAAATCCAAAGAAAACAAATTAATCCAGAATTCTCATTGAATTAATGGAGATAAACAAACAGCATATACATAACTGTACAGCTACATCGATTACACCAGAAAAACAATCTATTACTGTTCTTTGAAATCCTAATAAAAAACATACAGAATTAAGAAAAAGCAATAAAACTATACCCAAATAGTTTCAAAATTTTCCATAAGACATATACCACGAAACACTGATGAAAAATCAATTTTAACTTGATGCATGATGTGAAAAATCTGTTGCAATTAACGTTAAATAAATTCCAAACTCAACACACTGAAAATGATGTCAAACCAGTCAACCGCATTATTGAATATGTAACAGGCATTTTTTACGCTCAACTTAGAAAGTGGAGCAAAAGTGTAAACAAAACATTTGGAAAACTGTTTCCAAAAAACTACCTAATTAAATTCCAATGACTGCAATATTCATTTTTCAACAGCACACATTCTGCCAAAAATCTTATACGTAGTTGCCCATCAATAAAAGAACAAAGTACACTACAAACCCATTTAAATTAAGTTCAATGGTGACAACTAGCTCATGAAAAGCTCAAATCCAGAGTGAAAACAATGGTGAAAGTTTGCAAACGATACAACTAAAATAGGACATGTCACACAAACAATGGTACTATAACTTCACATTCACACATTTCTCAATAATCATTATCATTTCCCAGAATATTATTTCTTTTTCACTATGGAAACATGTCATTTGTGGCCCCCATTGAATATCACTGGAGTCGCCTTTTCACTCTCCCAAATATAATTCCTTCGCAACACAAAATTGTCACACGTCAATCGTTCAAACATGATCAGATCTAAAACAATCAACTTCCCTTCGGGAAGGAAGAGCAGCACATTGGATTCATTTTATCTTTCCCGTTGGACTGCCTCTTGAAACAGATAATCACAGCATGCAGAATGAAACCAACCGACCAACCAAACCGTGCGGCGTAAATGCTCCGTTAAGGAAATTGCCAATAATATACTACGCGCATATGTGGCTTGATTGGTAGCGTGTGAACTTAGTGTCACTTGTACAGCTATAGATGACATCGTATTTACTATTATTACAGCCACAAACGCCGTCTAAAACGTAATTACGAACGGCATGACACTCTCGCAAAGCCGTTGCGCGATGGATCATTGTTCCCGCTTTGCGATTTGTAGCATCGCAAAGCGGATGAGCAAGAAACCACATTTGATTTTATTGCATCCAACAGTCTTGGAGCTGAATGGGGGTACCAATGGTACTCATTGATGCCTCGTTTTCCGTATTTTACTCTAACATATATTTTCCAAACCCTGCTTTTACTCCACCGCAAAGCCGCAAGTTTCCTCGACGGCTTGCGTCAGCTTTTCGTACAACTTCTCGTATGTCTCGTAAGGAGGGATGTCAATCCGGTTGAAGCTGAAAACAAAGACATTTAATTAAAATCTATTTTCATTACTATAACTGTAACAAATTATATATGCATTAATAAACAGGGCGTCTAGTAAAAACCTTGGTAAAAACGTTGGCAAAAACTTTTAATGACTTTTCCAGGATTTTCATGACCATTTATAACGAAATAATCAGGAATTTATAATATAAACCAACGTTGATTTGTATTTATAATGTACAACGATTTACCCAACAAATTAAATCATAATTTTAAAAACTTTAGTTAACATTTATTTTAATTTCACACAAAGTTAGTTATAAAATCAGATTTTTTTTTAATATTTGGTCAACATAAATTTGTAATATTTTAAACTGCTTAACACTTTCAGCAATATTATTTGTCATCAACAGCTTATGTAATATTATAAATACATTTTCACTGTTCTGAAACATGTAAATTTAACAAAAATTCATGACTTTTCATGATTTTCAGGAGGGTTTTTGAAAAATCATGACTTTTCCTTGAATTTCATGACAGTAGACACCCTAATAAAAGATTAAACTTCACATAATTAAATAAAAAACATTTAGAAAGAAATCAATTTTAATTTTGTCACCTGTCAACAATTTTTATGATTTATAAATAAACATCTAGCAAGGTTTATTAAATTTATTCTAATTTCATTTTATGATTTATGAACTCGGACTTCGCAGAATTGCCAATAACTTATATTCAGGTGTCTGTTTGTTTCTCAAGGTTTTACCGTATTTACAGTCCGTACATAAAATATTAAATGTTATCTGTAATTTTCTCACCAAGTGTGAGCCTTGGGAAGGTTATCAGTGCTGGCATCGATTTGATGAATAGTAAACAAGCGTGGACCAGCAGCTCCTGTGGATCCTGCAAACAAGATTTTGCTTATCAAACCAAACGACTCAAAATACATCTGTGATCACAGTGGTTACAGTGTCTAACAAACACCAACCTTGAAGCGCTTTGAAGCCTTGCAGTGGCACCCGGGAACTTCCAGTGACAAACTGCAGCAACCTCGCCCTCATTTCCTCATCGTAACTTTCAATAACCCTCCAGAACCACTTGACTATATTGCTTTCGGACGTGCAATGCTTCAACCGTGTATTTTGTTTCCAATCTTCCAAGTCAATTTTCCCAAGCCCACCAATGATTAGCTGCAATTAACAAAACACGTCAAAACCCCAACAGTGAAACAACATTACACTTCTTAAAGGGGAACTGAGGTTTTGCAACATACTCTAAAAAACTAGCATTTGATTGTCACTAATTTAGGATGAAAATTCAAACTTTGCCAAAACAGGACACTGTGACACCAGCTCGGTGACACCATCCTTCCATGACGCCCTCTTTAACTACTCATAACTTTTTGTAACAATTTTTTAAAAAAGTTTTGTTTGCGCCAATCGCTTTATTGGCATCAATTCTATAGAATTACACACTTTCCAGGGTATGTTAAAAAACCTTGTTAGTTCACCTTTAAAACAATCGCTATTTATTTAATTAAATAACAGTTGTTGTAAAAGTTGTTTATACCTCTTTCAAGACCCCCAATTGAGGTAAATGAAATAAACATACATATTATACAATACTTTAAACAAATTAATAACTTACTTCTAATTCTCTTTCATCGAAAGATTTTAGTAGTGTTTGCGGAATAAGCTCGTTGAATCCCTTCTGCAGGGCCAAGAATTGCTGTTCAATTCCTCTCATAAACCGATAATTTACGAAAAGTCTGTGAAACAATTAAAATAAAGTACATTTGAAACATATGGCAAATAAGATAAAACAGGAAATTCATCATTTCATCTATTCTTACTTGACATATTCTCTTTTGCTTTCTTCGGTTACTGAAATATCTTTGCCTCCAGGTTTCAATTCCTGAACTTGTATCCTTCCGAAGGAATCATGCTCAACACAGAAAGTCGTATCGATAACACCGGAAATATCATTTTCCCTGTTAGAGAAACAAAATGGCAAATTTCAGTAACAGTTAATAAAAACCGATTATTTATTACATTTGTCCACTCACAGCATCCACGTTAGACTGCGGTGTAAATCCGGATCCACACATTCTATATCATCCAGATTGATTGGCTTGTTGAGTAGCATTTTGTAGAAGGGCATCGTAAAGCCACCATCAATATAGTGACCGTGGAAAACTGCCAAGCCCATGATGCGGCCCACAAAGTGAAAATAGGACAAGTGTTCCTGAACGGGTATCGAAAAACGTCACGTTAGTATAAAGTTGTCAAGTCTGTAAACATGGCAAACACAAAGTTGCATTCTCATTAATACACTTTGTTACTAACAGGATTAACAGCGGAGTCAGCGTTGATTTGCAGCGTGTAAATATCGTCGCGCGAATACTGGAACAGGCCGTAGTACGGGTTGAGCATTTCATGCGAAAGAAGATACAACCATTCCCTGAAACATACACAGCAAAATGATTAGTCATCTTCATCAAAAAACCAGTTTGGAACTAGGTGTGATGGTCGAGTACCTTGCCACTCCGCCGTAATCCAATCCTTCCTCGCAGCGAAATTTCACCATTAACCTCTTGCGCATGTCCTTCGGTCTCATTTTCATAACCAATCGATAAGATTCCTGATTTCAAACAGACAAATCAAAATAAATTAAGCTACATTTTGTTCATTTTCAATAAGCAAACAAATCTGTATCTTAGTTGGACTATCTTACCTCGAATATTTCCTGCCGTGAAACTTCCAACCGACAATGTCCGGACTGCGGTTGTAGAGATTGTAATTCGCTTCGGAGAGACTTCATCTTCTGCACCAAGTCCCTTTTGTACTTTGGCAGAGGTGAATCTCCATCGCGGTCACCACCATTTTCATGTGTTCTTGGAGGTGTCACCGGTACGTTAACTTGGCCAGTGGTAACATCCCTGTTGCTGTTGTTCGTAACCACCGCTGTATTAGCTTCGGATCGATTATTGCTGTCATGTCTACTACTGCTAATCTCCGGACGATTACTGTACACAAGGAACAAGAAGGCCGTTTCACTTCAGAGTCCATTCGTTTTACCATTGGTTATAACCAAAATGTACGTGACAGCGTGTTTAAAAACGTACTTTAGGAGATTCTGCAGCGCAAGACTCTGCGAAAGTCTCGGGTCGGTGAATTGCGTTGTGCGGTTGTTGTGGTCCACAAAGTAGACTCTGCCACTTGGGGTGTTCCTCATTTCCCATCCGGGAGGAAGAGGACCTAAGTCAGCGGGGTTGATGCCGCTAAGATCTCGGGGAACGCGTGGATCGTGCCAAGTGGATACTCCGCTAGCCACGTGGAAGAAGTAGACCTGTCCTTGCTGTGTTGTCCTCATTTCTAAAATATACAAAGTCATTACAAAATTACAGACACCTGAAGAAAAAAATTTGCCCTGTTTGAAATACAAGTTTGGCGAGTTGATTAAAGTACGAAACAAAAACAAATGAAACAGGCTTACAGAGTTTAGTGTCTGCACAAGCTTAGACTCGCAAAAAGTCAACAATTTTTAAGGATTTTGTAAGGAATAAGAATGGAAAATAAAACTATTGTCTGGCACGATAAACCAAGGATAAACTGACAATACTGTTATTAAATAAAGAAACTAATCCAAAAATTGAAAACAAATGAAATTTTTTGCATATGCAGGGTGTCTACTAAACTTCCATTTCAAAATTCCAGTATATTTCCTATATTTTCAAGGATATTTATAACTTTTTCCCAGGACACATATAATACATAAAGTGAAAGATTGTTACATAACAAACCACATTAATCCCATAAAAACTGATGAATAAGTGGAATGAACCATCTAATTTCAAGTCCCATACTTAATTGGAACACAGAAATCAATAAACTAATTTATGTAGAGTGTCAAAAATTATACATTTTCCAGGATTAAGAAAAAATTCTCAGTAGACACCCTGATATTCATATTATTTCCAAACATATTTTTTTAATATTTTATTTAACCTTCTTCATAATATTTTTTATTATATGTATACGTAGTTACGTATCGGTATGTAACAATTTCCCCAAAATACTTCTCCATATTTTTATTTCATATTAGGTATTTCAGTATCCCTGACTTTTCTGAAAATCAAACAGCAATCACACACTCTTGACCATTTACCGTATCCTTCCGGAAGATCCAACGGCTGGTGTAGATGGTTCCTCGAGAGGTACTGCCGATGCCTGGTGGATCTCCTTCGCACCGCAGTCCCGTTCGGACCATGTCCATCTCTCGAATGGTCATGGTTCCCGTGTAAGATGGCATTGTGGTTCAAGTTGGCTGCATTGCACGAGGGCACTATTTCGCTCACCGGTCTCGAGTAGACTGGCCTAATAGGTATGTAAAGAGAGTGACAAAAAAAATGGTATCAGACACAGACACTAGGAAAGAATGAAAAGAAAGAGATGTAGAGTCTAGAGTCTATCCGTAAAGAAGTACAAGCAATTGGGTGAAGAAACAGGTAAGCACTGTGAAGAAAAGGTCGTCGCCAGGTCAACTATCGCACTGTGTTGCAGTGTACAGTAGTGTTATATACCTGGTGGGCCGATCCCATTGTGTGGACCTTGTGAAATGGTTGACGTAATAGTGGCGGCCATTGGGGGTGCGTCTCTCTTCCCAACCCTCTGGCAGGTCATCGGGACACGACAGGTTCCCTTGGGAGTCCACCACAACGTTTTGACTGCCAGAGCCATGGCCATCACGAGACATCAGGCTCACTACTATCTGTCCTCGAACACTCTCAGTGTCATCTGGGTTGCTCTTGGAAAGGTCCAGTCTTTGGTCTACCACACATTAAACACAATCCCCATGAACATTTCATACAAAACTCCATCAAATTAATTCTTCCTATTCTTCATAAGTATTATAATTAAATTTGGAGCAAATGAAGTTTGACAAAATATTCTGAATTCCATGTCCATTGCAATTAAATTTACTGTAGTTGTTTACGCAATAAATATCACAAATCATAATGTAAAAATGTTTGATGTCCATGGTCATGAAAAATCATCAAACATTTATTTCCATGACAGTAGACACGAGTTCAATTAAACTTTAGTAAAACCTGTCTATTGTTGAAGAATTGTTTTGGACCAATAACAGGATGATACAGGTTTAAAAAAAATATTACTATGCTAGAAAACCTGTAAACTTTTTGTTTAGGCCTATAATGTGTGATTCACAGTGAAATTATGGTGGTCATCAATATTTGTTGCTTCTAACCCTAACCAAATAATGCATAATTTAATTGATATAAAACTCTTAGTACAACTACAGGGTGTCTACTAAACTTTCATTTCAAAATTCCATTATTTTCAAGGATATTTATAACTTTTTTCCAGGACACAAAATACATAAAGTGAAAGATATATAATTATATAAAAATCCAATTAATCCCTTAAAAACTGATGAATAAATGAATAGAACCATTTAATTTCAAAAGTCTCAAGCTTAAAGGTGAACTGACAGGGTTTTATAAGGTACCCTGATAATTGGTTTGTAAGTAGCTATTTGTGTCCCTTATACAC
>JAQFZQ010000091.1:0-52769 GCA_034696005.1 Glomeris marginata | reverse complement strand
AATTTGGTGTGCGTTCCTTTTACATATCTAGCTATGTTCACAAAAATAATTAACGAAATCCGTGACATGACCTGGGGAGCTTTGGACGTTTTCACATGGAATGACCCAGCTGCTATTAACGGGTAATTCCCCGTTTTTAATGCACAATGATTGCACATTAATATTTTGCAACAACTCACTTCGCAACAATAAGCAAATAACGACAACTATTAGCAAGTACAATACAGTAAGACCATAATCTAAATGTGCTTTACAGAGACACGTAAATGGTGATGGCTACGTGTAGCCCATCTATATAACTTAGCGATGCAAACTCACTATAAATATATAAATAAATATAACAATGGTATGCAAATAATGACTGTGCCTAAAATCTGATTAGTTTTCCAATGACGTCTGCAATAAATTGATGTAATATCAACATAAACCTGACTGTTATTTAGTACATATCATTAAGTACTTCGTATTCAAAATGCTTGCGTGCAACAAAATTCTATATACAGAAGAAACTTTCTTTGGTCACAATAGCTGTAATATTTAGAATTTGATTGAATCTTAAAGCTGACAGATAATTTATCAAATATAGTTAACGTTTTGCAAATTATGTTATCTATTAATATTTCCATGTCATTTTTGCGCACCTTTAAAAATTCCCAATTGTTCAAAAATGTGTTCTTTTAGAATAACCCTTTAATTCTAACAAAATTCACTATTTTGCATGCCGTTTAGATAATATTGTTTTAAAGGAGAAGTATCATGAAAATTTCTCATATTCTTAATTATTGTCAAAGATTTCTCAACTTTTATTGTGACCAAAACCATGATACTTCTCATTTAAAGATTCATTTGCACTATCACACAAGGAGTACTTAGTCATTTGATATTACCGATACTACACAATAAATTTTGAATTAAGGGTCATTTAAAATACTTACCCAGAGCCGCGGGGAGCCATTACAAACACGCGGTTGAATGATCGTATAATTGGAGTGGATTGCTTGTTGTCTACTGCAATTTTAAATTGAAAAAACAACCTTATTACACACTTGCTTAACCCATTTACAGAAATGCCATATTAAATACGTACTTTCTTTGAAGACTCCGTTTACCGATACGGTCAAAAGGGAAGCCTGTCGTAGATAATTCAACGATAAATATAAATAAAATTCAGATATCTCACACAACTCAAATGTTGCTGATGGATCAGATGTACTAACCGATGCGTAGCTGACATCCACCGAGAAAGAATTAGCATCGTGCTGAGTCTGCGGCAAGCGCATGAGGAACGCGATGATCTTTTCCCTTCCCCTGCTCAAAAACTTATCCCGCTTTGCTGAAACGATACAATTACAACGTTCAAAAACAATAATACAATTATACATCCACCAAGAACAGTTATTACTTGAATCTGTCACTCTCAGTAAGTTTCTGCTTTCGACAATGTAATCTTGCAGATGAGGTCCTCTGAAAAATACACAAATCAATATATAGTAATTGAAGCTGGTTCAATTGCTTCAAAACATCAAGTGCAAACATCATACTTAGCGAGAAACTTGTAGGAGGTGAGTGACATCACTGCATGTTCATGGTATGCTTCAACCAAGCCAAGCTTATTGGAAGAATCGTACAACGTAAAGTACCTGCGATGAAAAATCACACCTTTAACTATCCACGCGTACCAAACAATAACTTCCACAAATAAGATGAAGAACATCTTACTGTTGCAGGAATGGAATGATTACTGCTCTTGCATCTTCATTGGCGAAAAATGAACTCTGAAATCAAAAACTCAATAAAAACCACACGAATAAACACCGTAATCACGGTACGTACAATATTGAGACACTGGCTACATTCAATCATGATTTTAAATTTTCGATTAAGGCCAAATTAAGTGACTGACATGCCAAACCACTTTAGGAGGGAATCGGAAGAAGTATCTTGCAAAGTATCTCAAATATTGCACTACACTTTGTAATGTCATCAAACCTGGGACGTGGGCAGCGAAATGATACTACTACTGGACAGCGCGAACTTCGCAGACGGCGGCAGAACAACTCCATCCTTTCCGACAAAAAGACCACTCTCCTCAACATACAGAGTTTGAAATACATTTCAGTTCAAAATGAGAAACCATACCAGCTTGATTAGACTTGGAAATCTCTGTCGGATGTCACTGTGAAGAAGAATACATCACGGACCGGTTTGGAAAACATATACAGAGCAGTTACCGTCTGGCAACTTTCACACAGGTTCAGTTTGCCTGCAACCGATCTCCCAACAAAAGACATAACACCGCAAGGCACAACACACCATTTCCACAATTACGCATGCGCAGCGCTGTTGAAATCGGGCCAACAAAACCAGGAAGTTACGTTTGTTAAATATGCAGTTTAACCCAGCGGTTTCTCGTTAATTTGAACTCCCACGAGGAAAATTATACGAACTATTAAAAGAACGAAGCAAGGTTTACTATCAGGGAAGCGAAATCAAATTTTTCCAAAATAGGGTTTGAATTTTATCTTTGGATATATGTATATTAATTTTAGTAGCTTCAAATCATTTACTTTACAAACACTGGCTGATACTTCACGGCTTCTACTGGATGGCATTTAAATTAAATCAAATTCCCACATCCAAAGCGAGGGAAACAGCGAAGTTCATTTGTTACCGAGCCCCAAAAGATGGAAACAAGGGACGATGATCGCGTGGGAAAAATACCAACAAAAATACACACGATCCAAAAAATGTAGTGATCGTTGCAAAGTCCTCGGGAAGAAGTGTATCAACTTCAGTTGTTGTATCCCTTTCGAGGAACCACGCCGAAGTAAGCTTGTCCGTGCCTGATGGCATGTGAGCCGTGCGATTCATGATGTTATCGCAGTGTCGTGCAACACCGCAGAGGACTCTACACCCGTCATAGGCCACCGGGACAAGCAAGCACCAATGGTAATGTTGGGTAGGTTGGGGCTACCGCAGAGCAACTGTCAACTACCGTGTTGGAAGTGACGTCGGACAAAAAATGTTGCGACCAAAGTTTCCCTCGTGTTGGATTTCAAATTTCAGATACCAATCTAATCAAACTGAACTTCCACATAATTGCAAATGGGAAGTTGTAACCAGCGTTATTGATATAAGCCATCAATTGCAATGTGAAGTTGGTGTCACAATGGTCCAACTACAGTCAAATTTAATACCTGAAGCCACAGCCAGGTGATCCAAACAGATCAGTAATCTAAGATTACAAGTATTGACTTTTTACAGTCGGTGAGCACGGTGGGATCAAATAAAATTAGTTATTTGGAAACTAATATCATTTATAACAAAAAATGTGTGGTTACACCTGCTGATTGTTGCATCCCTTCAGAAGTAACAATTGAGCTATTCTGTAGTAAACCTTGCTGAATGGTTACCATCAAAGTTGATCAACTACTACATGACTCTTTGGATTCATTCCACGAGAATTTCTGTTCCAGATGCTAACTGGTTCCATAAACAACCTTAGTGTTTTAACCTGGGGACCCTCCATCACTTAATTCCACAAGTATTTAAACGTTGTGATTACATATGAATAAAGTTGGGTGCCGATTTGGGTTTAGTTCATCGGCGCAAACCCAATTTTAAAGCGATAGCCGCACAGATAGCTCAATCGACACTTTAGTTTCAAGAGCTGCGGCAGTACACCGTTAATAATTATCAATTTCATCAACTTCCACAGTTAACCAGGCCCAATTTCATCACGCTTGTCACCACCTCCAGCTCCTTCACACGCCAGCCGCATTGTCACGACATTTTCAAACCTGATGTAGTTAGCGCTGGACCTTTCCTTGTAATTGCCACATACTGGATTACCCTCCAAAGACAGTTCTTCCAGATCCCAGCTCTTGATCCGATCCAGTTCACCCATTCTGCTCACCTACGATTCGAGCAAAGTTATAGAATTTTAGAAAACAGTTAACACCCTAAGAATGTAAAATTCTTATCGTTGCAAACACAAACCTGATTCTTTGCTAGTAACAGAACTTTCATGTTTGGGGCTTTACCAGCAAGAGCCGCCAAACAATCTAACGAGACTATTTTATTTTCCGACAAGTCCAAGCCGACAATCTGAAATAAAGTTATCATTGAAAGAAGTGTTCAAAAAGGATAATAATAAACTGAATTAAATAGATTGAAACTGCTTACGTCAGGGATGCTCTGGATGATTATTTCCACAACTTTATTGAAAATATTGTGTCTATATAACGGAGCGTATATGCCTTCGCTCACCAAAACTAAACAGAAACAAAGCTCAAGATTACAATTCAGAAATGGTGATGACAGTGAAGTAAAAGTTTAGAATCCTTACCAGGGTTATTAACAAAGTTGCTCAGATCCAAAGCTTTCGTATGGGCATTATACATGGCACCCATCGTTTCCTGAAATCAAGAATGACAAAATGAATTAATGAATGTCCGATGGATGGAACAATTTACCTTAACTTTACCTTTATCTTATTGATCACTGTAGTATCTACTATCACATTTGGTGGTGGACAATTTCTCACAATAACAGCCATCTGGATTTTTTTTAAAAACACAAACAAAACCAAATAAATGTACCAATGTTTCGAGCAAAGTTGACATTATTTATATAGTAGTACTTATAATACACAACGTTCTTCTTACATTTCGCCCATTTGGACACGTAATCTTCTTGTCTAGCCTCCCGATGGCCTGCGCGGTTAACCGATCTTCGATGAAAAACACCGCAGAACCGCTTTCCGTGCGGTACTGAAATTTCAAAAAACAGATCCCAACACATAATTGTTAGTGATTTGTTTCGGGGTAAGAATGGCCAACATGTTTTGTCATCTTACTTGAACCGGAACAAAATTGCGATCGCAGAGTGCAGTCAAGTTATCGAGGACGAATTTCTTGTCCAGATTTGCGCCGTAAGGAATCTAAACATAAAATTTACATTAATTTGATAAATCTGTGGGGATGGGATAGATTATCTCCCTCCCTTCCTTACCAATATCTTGTTCCAAGTAAATTTTGGGTTTTGCTTTGCAAATTGCTCATTTCTTGATTGAAACTGAGACTGAGGATGGCGACGAGAACCAGCACCTAAAATAAAACAGCTATCATACCTGAAACTTAACAAAGGATACATACAACAGTAAATGTTTATTACCTCTCCCTTTGGGGTTTTCCTTCCTGTACGGGTTGCTGAAATAAGGAAAATAATGTTAACCATGCAGAAAATGATTTATTGTTGACGATATAAAATATAAAATATTATCCCCATATTTATATAAATTCTCAATTTGATATATAAAATTACATGACTTTTCCAGGATTTCTAAGACCATTTTTACACAGCATTAGTATACATTTCGATGAATTTTCCTAATTCCAATACTCCATAACGGATTAATATCAATGGTTATTTTAAAATTAGAGGTTTGCCTTCACATTATGAAATTTCATGTAATTTTTATGGAAATCGCTCAACTTACAATCTCGAGTGTTGGTCTCCAGCCATTTGAAAATCTCCATCATCGTCTAGCTTGATGCCAGATCTCGAGAAATTACGGGTGTGTTGATCTAAGATATCAAATAAAAACCAAGTCACGGATACGAAACATTTCCAAGAAAACGTTAGGCCTAAATTACGTCACAAAACGAAATGGAAAATTCCGTACGAAAAACCGTCAAAAACTTACCACCTCGTGAATTAAATCGCTGATTATATCTCGCTCTTCCTCTTCTTCCCGAATGTCCAGACTTTCCTCCACCTCCCCTATCATCATGTTCTGAAATGGGGAAAACGAGAAATGTCGGCAAACAAAATCGCGTCAAACCTAAACATTGCAATGGCGACTTCGATGAAATTACGCACAAAAAACCCCCGATTACAAAAGAAAACACGTTTAACGTACTTTAAACATCTTCAAAACCATCATTTTACGCTTTGTAATCAAGTAATTAATTGAATATGCCACGTACCAAAGTAGGACTTCTGACCATCCCGCGAATACGACGCCATTTTCCAAGTTCTAACAACCGGAAGTGAACATTCGATAATATCGATATTGTCCAAGTAAAAAATCGATACGGCAAAGCAAGAAAACTCTTTAAATTTTGGCGGTGGATTCAAATAATTCAAACAAGGATTCAAACATGTCGCTGAACATCAATAAAGCAATAAAGTGTACCAAGAGTGTATGAAGTGTATGAGTGTACTAATGCAATTGCAATATTTCTCCATAACGCATATTCTAAATCGTGACGTAAAATAGACACGCCCATAGTCGGCCATCTTAGTGCGTACTGCTTATACGTAAATATATAATATGAAATAGACATTTTAATAACATACTACCAATATTCATAATATTCGTATGTAGTTTCAGTTTACACTAATGGTAGTTAGTGTAAAATACGTTTCGTAAAATTTATATGATGGCAAATTTGCCATGTTAATTAACATTCTTATAATACATTATATATTTTCCATACAGGAAAATAATCATATAAAATATAATCCAATTATTACTTATAAGAAACTAGACAATGCTTTGCATGGAAGAGAGGCCAAAGCCCTGACAAAGGGAAAGTTCTCCATGTCACGCGTATACTATATAAATATGATTATTTTGGTCTCCTTGCCGGCGAAGAAGAGTACTTCGATATAAAGGAATTCCAATTCTTTATATCTGGTACGATGTTTGCTAAGAATATCAGATTTATTATATATGATTTGACTTGACGCATACTTTACTGTTAATTATAATTTTTAAGGTGAAGATTTCTTATCTTGGTTCACTCAACAAGTTGATATTGTGACCAAACAGCGCTGGGTATTAAATGGCGTATTATTGAAGTAAGGAAACCATGCATATACGTACTGCGGCATTTTTTAGAGTTACCCTCGTAGTTTACCACCTTTAATTTCGGTCCTTCCCATAACATTTCTTAGCTTTCCCACCGATAAAGAAATTGTCGCGGTGGCCTGGCCTGTACGGATGGGTGTCACGACGACTTTTCTCCCGGACTGCAGCTTAATCGACCCACCAGACTTTTTCCATGCCATTTGCGTAAGGTAAGCTATAGGTAACTGCAGTCCTTTACACCAAAGATGACACTCCAATTCTTCTAACCTCCCCCTAATTATAGACGAGCCAATTAACTGCAAAGGACAGGGGTGCTCAGCACCTGGGTGTCTGCAAGTTCTTGGAACCTCACTGCACTGAGCACCCCCATCTTGTAAAAGTAAGCTCGCCTAATTAGGGGGAGGTTAGGAGGATTGGAGTGTCATCTTTGGTGTAAAGGACAGTATGTATACAGTAAATTTTTATACAGGGAAGTATTCCAAATGGGAAATTTTCAGAATATCCATGGAGGAAGACGTTTCTGAGGATTGGGCGTGCGAGCTTCAATCGCTGCGTATTGTCCTACCGGATGAAACTATAGATATGGATAGATCAGATTATAGAGGTCAGTTACTAAGTTTATATACGTTTAGTCATGAATCGTGTGGGTTTGTGGCTTTGTGATTTTGTCTGCGTAAGGTCCCTGCTTCGATCCCAGCCTGAAACATGTTTTTCCCCCCTCCAGCTGGTAATTTTTTGAAATGGCACTAATTGAGGCGAAATGGGGTCTTTTACTATGCAAGTTTATATACTTGTGCATTAAACTTAGTACCCAAGAAAGTTTTTCCAGACGGCTTGTTCAGTATAACCAAGAGTAAATCACCTGTTCATTTGGTTACCTAGGAATTATATCTCCAGGACAATGCCGTTTTTGCATACAGATTTGAAATCTCGTCTACGCGCGCCACCGCAGAGGTCCATGCAGTTCTGAAAGTTCTAAGGTCGGGTATGTAATGCTTCCAAATGACAATCTAAGCTAATTCCCACATCTTGAATTATAATTGTGCACTTTGTATACATTTCAGGTGCTCTAATCAACGTTCGATGCCCCACATGTGACTTGGAACCCATGCCTTCCATTACAACGCGAGTCGATGCGAACCAATACGTCCGCTTCTTTCCATGTCCTACAGTTGCAAGATCCGCTTAAATCAAGGAATACTAATACTAATATTGGTATTCCTTGCTTAATGAGGACCCAGGATTTTGTATTCGTTTATCTTGTTGGCTACACCCAGCTCAGCCGGTGTGTATAAATGTTTTGAAAATGTGGTGGTAATTAACACACCAATTCTTATTCAATTGCATAATTAAACCAAGGATGTGATTAAACTGTTATCTCGAATTCTATTAACATTGGGGCCTTCCACATTATTTATACAGTGCATGGATTGGTCCTTTGGCAAATAACACCTTGCAAATATTTATAACGAAAGTAATGCATCGGTACATTCATATGGCTTATTTTGTTTCATGGTTGTTGTATATATGGGCCATAGACTGCTGCCAGAAAAGTTATGTGTCCATTGCACCAGTGGGGAGCAATGGATCAAAACGCATGTTTTCGGATATAACGAAAAATCGGTGCTAAAATGGGAATTTCACCGTAGATATAAAAAATGATCAAAGTGCATAAAAAGTCGCACTTGATATGAGTGAATTTTTAACCAACATGGTTTTAAAGTTACTCGCAAACTTAACCTTCATAGAGGAAAACCATGTATAAAGCAACAATTAAAAAATCTCCCTGTAAATTAATCAGCAAAGTTATAGTCTCTTCAATTCAGTTAGGAGGTCTGTTATCAAAATCAAACTTATCTGCATTACATGCACTTTGCTAATTTCCACAGATAGTATTGGTACATTTTGCTTTTGTGATGTTTCTTCAGCAAAACACAAAATTAAAAAAAAAACTCTAAAATTGTGATTTTGACTATATGTACATATGCAATATACTAATTACTGCTGTATGTTCACCATATTAGCCGATTATTTTAAAACAATAAGTACCAATTACTAAAGTAATAGGTTCTTATTGTTTTAAAAAGGGCCCCCGGGTTAAAACACTGGTTGTGTATAGGACCCGTTAGCATCAGGATATTATTACTAATTACTAAAGTTTTACTTCAGTTTTTCACAGCACATTTGTTCTATTAACATATATTAAATTCATAAACGTATATTATTGGTTTACATTTGCACAAATTATATTTTATATTGCAAACACAATCTCGTCTGTATATATAGGCTCCTATGTATGAATTTTGAACCAACTTCGAAACCAAATTCAATAATGACATTTCTTCGACATCAATTTATTATATACATTCACAATAAACTCATAAAGAGAATTAAACAGCTGCAAGAAAAAATGCGTTTTTCTGCTTTGCTGAAATAATTTAATCGAATTGATCTGGATCATATACATGTACGACATGAAACTGCAATCTGTATTTGCATATATATAACTCGTAAATTTCTGTTGAGTGTAACTTCAAATCTGCAAGGAAATTGTTTTTCCCCAATCGATCATGAAACAATTGGCTATTATACACACACATTCACTGGACAAATGTCCAAACAATTAACATCACTTACAGTTTGTTATATTGAAATTCTCACCACTCACATTCACACACAGATGTACACACTTATTACATAATTATAACACACAATATAAAGCAGGCCCGAATAAGGATTTGGTCAACACTATAATATATAGTACTTACTTAATTACAAGCGATATATCTTCAAAGATGTCCCCATTATTAGAGAGGAGTGTCAAATGGAATTTGAGTATCATGATTTCTCTCCAACTATACCGGGAATTGTACTTAGCTGCTCACACGCATCTCGTTCGTCCAACTACAATTGTACATAAACTTCTATACAGGATTAGTTGCATCGTTTGTATTTTTAAGGTTCCGTACGGCTTATTTTGCATGTAACTTCTCTTTATACAATTTGCATTTCATTGATTTTATACGGAGGCTTCGTTACCGCTTTCTTCCTTGAGGATCGCGCGAAGTCTCGTCAGTTCCCGGGACACCAGACTCAACTCAAACTGCAGTTTCATTTCTTTCTCTCGAAGCTTCTTTATATCTCTTTGGCAAGTCTGCAAATGAACAATAATATATTATCAAATATATTATCAAACCGCATAAAATTGAGCTGAATATATACGCAGAGCTTACGATGCAAAATGTACCCATGCGTAAAACAAATTATAGTCTTAAATACATTCTGAATGAACATTTCTCACTAGGTAATATGCAGTGAAACATGTGTGTCTATGGTGGAATATCTCAAAGGGCCAAAAGAAATTTCCCAAACAAGTTTTGTGTAAAAAAAAATCATCAAAGGGGCTGTTCAAAATTACGTAATGCAAAAGTTCATATTGAAGAAAAACCATTTCCATTGAATCGCTGGGTTGCGGAATGACACATGGGTACACTTCATTGCAGAAATAAATCCGTTATATTATTGTATATTACCACATTTTGCTTCAGCAAGTCCAGCTTGTCGCATTTTAGTTTGTTGACTTCCTGTTTCAACGTGTCAACTTGTTTTAATACGGCTACAAAATTGGGAAAAGCATGAATAGCAATGACATTTCCCACAAAAAGCAAACTATATCACGAGACAACATCGACATTGCAGTGCAGTATGACAACTGTAACAGTGCATTACTTTATAAAGTCCCACTAAATTTCATATTCCAATATTTATATAGTATTCCTAAACCATAAACATTATAACCAACAGAAGGAAACGAAAAGGTTTTTGTGTTATTTGCTGACAGCCTTGAAATTAAAAGTAAATGAATAGAGAACAAAACCTGAAACCAAGCCGTAAAAAACGCAAGAACACAGTTTGATATATAACCTAGGTTATTAATTATTTATAACAAAACAAAACTTACATTCACTTTCAACTGCCAATGAACATCCGCCTTCCTCGAGACAGAAACTGCACGACAACGAGACTCGTTTGTTGGGCGTTTCCGCCGAAGACATACTTTCCATTCCCGTGTCCGAATCATCATTGTGCGTGAAATTCAACGGCTCCAGATCCAGACTTGTTATGCTTGATGAATCCGACTCTGACATCGCTAACCTTCAAAACAGAAGGACCAATCTTATCGTGGGTGGAGACCTTCAGGGTAACCCCGAGCGGGAACAACACTTCAAGGGGGAATTTTGTAACGAAAACCAAATGCACACTGCACTGCGATGATGCCTTGTGAAAAGTAGATTTCGACGGCAAATGCATTCTGCTCTCTTGATCAAATCATTTTTATGGCTGAAGACTGTTTGGGGAACAAATTTCCAAACCACCACACTCCTTTGAGACCATCCCCACCCCTCCACTACCACCCCTCGCTTCACCATGTCCCATTGAAAAAAGAAAGTTTCACTGCCCCACCCTATATATATGCAAGCGATAGGAAGTAATTAATAGAAGATATATTTACCTGGAAGTTCGGTGCGGCGATGTATCTGGACTGGACACCGGTGTTGAAGGGTTACTTGCCGGACCGCGCAACATCGATGCCAGACTCGTGCTGACCGAACTGCTGCTGTCCGAAAGCCTCGTATCCCTGCCAATTATTAAACCGTAAAACAAACGTTCAACTGCATTATATTAACTGCAGATACGTAAAGGACACTATACAGTTTTGATTTTAATTATTACCTCCGGTTAATATTATCGTTGTCGGTCTTTCCCAGCGACAACTTCTTCGTCAAGTTCTTATTGCTTATGAAACGATTATTCTGCAAAGCGGACACGAATTCGTATCTAGTTAGCATTCATATTGCAAGACACCGTGTGTGAATGTATACGCAGATTGGTATATTCACTTCAAACGGTGAGCCGTTGACGCAGCCACCGGTGTTACTGTTGAGTTGGAAGCCAGAGGTTCCAGTCAAAGACCTTCGTGAAATACTGCCGTTGCTGAAAGTATTTCCGATGGAAGGAGCATCAGCCGTGCTCTGACTTCTGGTCCTCGCACCCAACGCCTTGCGAACACTGTCGATGAACCTCAAACCGGTGCCGGGGTTCTCGGTGACCGTGGCCACTCCAGGACAAGAGGTCGAGCCCTTGCCGTTCTCCATCAGCATTGTGCTTCCGTACACTTCCAATGTCTTTTGCCTCAGTTCGTCCACAAGAGATGCGAGCAATGAAGCCCTCGTCCTCGACTGCCAATAACGAAAATCCCATATCAGGGTGTGTATAGTAAACTTTCATTTCAAAATTCCAGTTATTTCCAGTATTTTCAAGGATATTTATAACTTTTTCAAGGACACAAAATACATAAAGTGAAAGATAGTTACATAACAAACTATATTAATCCCTTAAAAACTGATGAATAAGTGGAATGAACCATCTAATTTCAAGTCTCATGCTTAAATGGCATTTTGTACTAAGCAAATTAGAAGAGGAACACAGAAATCAATAAACAAAATTATGTTAGGTCTTTTTACATTGACGGTTTCAAATGTATAATTACATACCTCAAGCTTGGAGAATTTTTCCGCTTTGTAGCACGCATTCTCCGCGTTAACCAATTTCGTCAAGAGAAACTCCTTTAATTCAGGACCCTGTAATAATGAATACGTTTCAGTTGGATAGGAACACATAAGCTGGAAACAAATTTTTCATTTTAATATGTATAGAAGAAAGAATATAAACCTTTCTAAAAACGGAAGGACTGGGTAGCGTTGGCCCAAAAAAGGGTACATCATCCCTGGCAGTGACTGATACCTTGTATCTGGCATTGGCACTGTTTGGGTCAAGTGCTTGCACCAAGATATAAGCGTGAAGGAAATGCGAAGCAATCATGTCTGGCACAAAAGGAGTATTGGATTCTTGGAAAACGATTGCCACAATGTCGTTGCCAATATGTCGCTTCCTCTGCAACTGAAATCAAATACAATCCCACTTGGCTCAAAGTGACAGCTGATGACATATGCAATGGCGACATATACAGGGTGCGGCAAAAGTCTGGTCATACTTTATAAAATATCTTTAAAATGGGCCGTGTACAGTTTTCACAATTGATTAATAAGTCATATGTGAGGAATACAAAAATCATATCGCACGTGACCTATGACGTCATCTTCAAGGTCATCCATGTTCTAACTTTTCAACCGTTGAAGAAGGGGCACAATTTCGAATTAGCCGCTTGAAGAGCACATCCGATTAATTAGTTAATCAAAATTATTTTCAGAAAGTTTGGTACATTAGTAAACAGTTGATAAATTTTTGCAATTGTGTTTGATGTGCGCTGCAGTGAAGCAACGCCTTTTTTACTAAGGGTTGTAAGAAGTGGACAACTTATTTGGCTCGTAAGACAATAAATCAGAAATGTAACAGCAACCTGACCTGCTAACCCTTATTAGTAAACTATAAGATAAAGTTAATTTAGTTTCTTTTATAGTTATAAACATACATTACCTGTTGAGGATCACCGTCCGAATAAGGTAGCAACGTGGATACGTGAAACATAATCTCTCGTTCTTGGTATTTGACGTAGACCGCGTCTTCGCCGGTTTGCCCGTACTGGGTGTCCAATCCTCCTCTGTACCCCTTGAAGTCCTTCAACTTGATTCTGTCACCCAACATGTCCAGAAACTCTTCCATGGCCGGACTGTGAGTGACGTTTCCAAACAGTTCTTCTTCCGTGGTCTATACGCGGACACGCCGAAAATAGCAAGCACCGCAGATCAATGTCTATTTCTTTCAAGGAGCCAAATCAATAATTCACATTGAGTTAAGTGCTTATTTACCTGGCCAAACCTTTGGTATATGACACCGAACTTGAAAGTATTGACTAGAACGTGCTCATCGTAAGCTACTATCATCTCGGAGCCCTTGGCAAACATGACGGGGTAAAACCTCTCGGCGCTTATGTCTTCGTTCAGCACCTTTTATTTCCGAGTACATAGAAACGGAAAACGTTATTATTATTACTTGCAACAGATTATTTTAAAGTTATACACGGTGTAGGAACTTACCCGGGCTATTCTTGCGGGACTCAGATTGTCGCCGAAGCACGACACGGGTACGAGTTCGTGAACCGTTCCCGATTTAAGCCTGAAAATATATTAAAATTATAGTTTGAATTGAGTAGTTTTATTTGGTTTAATTGGATTAGTAGATATCATACCTTAAAATGACTCGACTGTGTTCTTGAGATGAAACCGTTTCGGATTTGATGGATAGTACGATAGGTCCGAGATTGTCATCGGTTGCGAAGAAGTTGAAATGTTCCTGCAATATATTTAATATTTAAAATACACTACATATAGGAAATAAAGAGATTGTTCAAATATTACAGGGTGTATATGTATGTATGTATACCACAATGAAAACATAAAATTCCATCGAATCGTTAAATTATTAATATGATTTACTAAATGATTAATTCCTGTACCTTTCCAAGAAAGAATCGTCGGTAACATTTAGCTGTCTCATCTGTTTCAAATTTACAGTTGCAGTCATGTTGGGGAACAATGGGTTTGCCATGGTTGTCAAAAGGGCAGTCATGTTCAACACCATCTACCCAGTAACCACCACGAGCAGGTACAATGATCATTGGGTAAGGACCAGGTTTCTTCAGGATCTGAACAGCAATTTTACATTAATGATTACAACAATTTCAAGAGAAAAGTTTATTAAAAAAGCTATTGCAGAAAATATATAACATTTTGCGCACAATTGTGTAGAAAATTACATTCATTTTCTGCACAAATTGCTTGGCAAGAAAACTGCAGAATTTATTATAATAAAACCAGCAATTTTTGTGCACAAAATATTATTTTTTAGCAACGACGTTCTGCAGAATTCTGCACAGTTGTTCCAAATATTTTCTGAATAGCATGTTTCAGCAAAAATTCCACAAAATTCAATCCTTTTTTGTGCACAATTTCGCTGAATATTCAGTCCTTTTTTACACAAAATATTTGACAAAAATTCTCCATAAGATTCTACAGTTAATAATGCTTCAGAATAAAATTGTCCTTTTGTGCAAAATTCTACACAAATTTCTGCAATTTCCAAAAACCCAATTCTGTTCCTTCTTTCTTTTTATTGATGTGTAAACTTCACAAATATAAATAGTACATAACTTATAATGATACTATTACAGAATATTAATTGAATATATGTATCTTATCTACAATTTATTCTTTCTTAAAAATTTCACTCGTTAAAAATTGAAATATTGCTCTTTACATAATATAAAAGTGCAATCATTAACTTAATTAATTTAAAGACAGGTTCGAAACAATTTACCTCTTCGATGGTTTCATATCCTGAAGCCTTCTTCTTATCCTGATCATTTTCCGTCCTCGAATTCTGTTATTATATAGATAAATAAAAAAAGTACATTATAATCATGTTGATAAGTGGAGAAAAAATACAGTTGATCAATTCACCGGTTTGTTGCGCATCGCTGAACACAATTAACAAGTTAATTAAAATTACAGCACAAACTATATGTGTGTGGACGAATTTGGCAACACGTTTATCAGCTTGCAACAGCTTACCAAGGAATGGCAAGCGTGAGAAACTTGCGAGTCTTTTTATCATCAAAAATGTCGCGCACAAAAGCAAAATGCACAAAAGCGCCATCAGGGGAATAAGAAAAGAAAAGAAGAATCAAAACGTAAATTAGACATGGTTACACCGTTACACTGTAGGTTACAATCAGAAATCTAATGCTCAACCACCTCACTTTGACAGAAGAATGCCACCTTTGGGGGGGAAACACAGAAACACAAAGCCAAAATGGCGGCCATCTTGGATGGATTTTGACTCAGTGCATTGCAATGCATATGTATGATACACTGACGTTTCAATGGGCTTTTGTGTGTCATGCATCTGGTCACACTGCATACAAATTTCCACACATAATCAACTCTCAATATTTACAGTTGGCATACACTCTATAGTATAGGCCTACTATATGCAGTCCCTTACAGAAATTTTCGTTAACTGCTGCAGGTCTGCATGTGAAACAATGTCATACATGAGACATGGCTGCTGCAAGTCTGCAACATGCCTGCTGCATACTTGACGTACACAACAACCTGCAGGAAGTCTGCGCCGAACTTATTGTGCAGCTTATGTGCAGACTTCCTACAGGCTTCCTACAGACTTCATACTGTAATTGCCACATGCTTTAAAGTATGCAGCAGTCATATTGCAGACTTGCAGCAGCCATGTCTCATGTATGCCATTGTTTCACGTGCAGACCCGTTGCAGCAATGATGCAGCACTGCGAGAGAAGAAAATTTCTCTAAAGGGAAGAACAAAAGTTATGAAGAATTGTGCAGAAAAATTGTAAATGAGAGCAAATAAAATTATGCAGAAATGTGCAAACAATTGTAGGTACTTGAATTGGAAAGTTTTGCAATGTTGCAGAAAATGGTAGGCCTACTTGAGAAATGGTATAACCAATTGTGAACATACAGTAGTACCTTGGTAGTACTTTATGGAAAGAAGTATGCAGCACTATTATGCAGGAATAATAGTACTTCAGGGGAAAATTATGCAGAGATGTGCAAACAGTTGCAGAGTTTTGCAGAGAAAAGTGTACATCAAACGCTTGAAATAAATCGAGATTTTCTGCACTGTATTACATACCCTACTTATATTATTGCATATAAAATAGGCCTATATGTAAAAAAAACACTTCACATATTTTCCTGCTCAACATTGTATATTCATGCGTACTTTCAATTTCTGCATGTTAAAACTCCTGCAAACTGTGCAAAGCAACAACCTATCAGCTCATGACACCATGACCTTAGTTGGTTGCAGCGCCACCTGATGGGCTACTTCCCACGTGGGATAACGCCCATTACTTTACACTGCAGCAAAACACAGTGCAAATTTGCACACAACAAAAAACATGCAATAAAAAAAGCAGTAGGTGAATGTGGAATTAAAATCCGTGGGAGACTTGCAAAAAACATGTTTTCAGCAATATTGAAAATTTTGTGGAAAAAAGTGCAGAAGTAGAAGGGAAATTATTTAGGCGTGGTTAATGCATCATCATAATCATCTTTCAAAAACCTAAATTCCATCTGGGCCACATATATAAAAAACAAATCCCCCCTAAAGGCCCCAAGCAATTTTCTATAACCAAAGTGTCTGGTCAGAAAAAGTTTAAAATTCGCCATTTTGTGGTTGCTAGTTTTATCAAGAGTTTAAAAAACAAGAATGTTTGATATTCATGGGTTCCGATTTGAGCGGATATGAATTACAAATTGACATGCAATTAGCATGGGAATTGTTGGCGCCATTCTCACAACCAATTTAAAATGTCGGCCACATCATTTACAATTAACCCACAAGTATGTCATTAAAATGCATCCATTTTGCTCATTTGCATATTGGAGATGCGGCAACAAAATGCCTCCAATTAAACGCACCAACATAAAACCACTCCCCATATAATAACATCCACAAATTAATCACATGCTTTCCACAAGTTTTCCACGAGTAATAAAAAAATAAATAATGTTTTACAATTTTGCCAACAGTGGCGCTGCGGTCGCACAGCTTCATTGCTTCATTAAAGGCAAAATCAAATCGCAATTACATTTTAAAATATATTTAAAATCCCCAAATTATATAAGTAGACTACTTTTAATTTTATATAACATGTTTGTATAAATTAAATTAAAAAAATATGAACAATAAAAATGAAGAATGTGATTTAGTTAATTAAGTTTTAATTAAACTGCTAAATAAGTATATTTAAACTATCCTAGATTTTGGATAATAATTCCGTCTTATCAGGGATATTTAGTGCAACAAGTAAAAGATTTATACATATAAGGTTGCGAATATAATAATGTAATTTGCATTTAAATATATTATTATGTAACTAAAAACACCTGCATTTAAAATTACAAGCAACAATCCAATTTAAATTTGCAAAAACTTCTAATAACTCATAAACATTGCACAATTATTTAAAAGCAAATATGGGTTTTCATTATTTATAGTAACAAATGCAAGATAACTAATGTAATTGTTTTTTAAAAGCTGTCAGTAATTTACTTAAAATCCAACAACATGCAAAAACTGCAATTTATATTTTACATAGACAATTTTCAGGTAAATTAAACCTGAAATAGCCGGGTAAATAAAATATGTATTGAACATGAAAAATCCATGTGATCGGTTGAAAATTGGTCTAAAAACTAGCAATATTTTAGTGTAATATTTGCAAACCGGTGGACATGACGTCAGCAGCAATTCTTGTCTCACAAACAGCACCAATTGTTGTTGATACGAAGTGAAAAATACTTGATTTTCCAGTCGGTTATTATTATTATTATTATTGGCTGTTGGTTGCACTTGGTATTTTTCACGTTCACTCTCTGCCATGTTGTGACATTGCAATTGCAAATTGAAACGTGTTTATGTGTCGGTCGCAATATGTTCTATCACGTGACCTGCATGTCCACTCACAATAAAACGTAATAACAATAACTTCTACTACACCCACCTGTGTAAAGTATGCAGGCAAAACACATCTTTGATCGTCCAAACGACTGTTCTGCAACCGTTCCAATAATTCGAACAGGTCCTGGGTGCCCTGAAACATACAACAAACAAATTACAATCATTGCAAAAATTGACAATGTATTTAAATTTTACTTTTTCAATTCAATTTCCAAATTTATAATCATAACAAAATAGCAGTTGCAACAAACAAAAATTGATTTAAAAAATGCATTAACTTTTCCATGCATTAATTTATTTCCTTATTTAACTTTTTCAGATTAAGTTCAAAAGTTAACCTTGTGATTTAATTAACTACTTAGATATTACAAAACATTCTAACTTTTGGAAAAGATGAAGCAATGTTTGCTGAAATTGTACACAATATATTTCACAGAGTTTAGAAATTAGTTGTAAATTGGGATTTTTAGTAGGTGTTAAAATAATTTAGAAGTCTTAGGAATTAACATAAATTCTTTCAATCAATGAACATTATGGAAAGGTTTACATAGTATGGTTATTCAGTTATTGCACTTTGTTCAGTAATAATGATATAATACTGAATACAATGTATTTTGTGAACACATGTAATACATGCAAAATATGGGAAATAAAATGCAAAACGGCGAACAAATTGAATCCCAAAAATACTTTTATATGTTTATCTTATTTAATAAAAATACAACAAATTGGAAGATAAAACATTTCTATTAAGACTACGAAATTGGAGAATAATAAAAATAATTATGGATAAATACAGCAATACTTATTAATATGCAAAATTTAAGTTCAATTATTTATGTTGGGGAATTTTCCATCCCGTTATTTTTATTTATAAACACGTTATTTAATATCGACACCATGAAACACTAATTTAAAAATGGAGTATTTTGATTGGTCGATGACAAATTAATGCTTCCCAAAGTTTAATTTTGACAACATTTATTTGCCAAACAATATTTGTTGCAATTACATTACTAATAATTATAATTATCACCTATTGCAATCGAATGTCATTTTCATAGAAGTTATGGTTATTTAAATATGCAGCTAGTTGAAGGTTTCATTTTTAATGTCAACCGATTCACGTTCAAGGTCTTTTTATATATGACACACATTATTTGGGTCTCGTAAAAAATAAAATAGCAAACATAAATGTTTCAATAATAAATCTAATGTTATTGTTCATATATATTTACCTTTGTTTCGTCATCTTTTGTTCTTTCCCCTGGCGGCAAATGAGAGCGACAAAACAGCTGGCCGTCCATTATCTGTTGCCTGAAACAACCAATCAAAAGGCGAGAAACACTCCATTAGTAATAGCTCAACCTTTGTACAGTCATTTTTAAAAACCGTTTTTATATGTAACACAGTATCAAATGACTGTTACAAGTAATAATTTTCCCAAAAACAATTTCCTGTACACAAATTTTACAGCAAAAATATTGAAGTCAAAAATAAATTTATTACACATCCCATCTTTCATTTTAAAATGTTATTATAAATTGTTATTATTATAAAAATTGTTACTTAGATATTTAATATGATTTAAAAACACCAGTAATATTAATAAAATTTAAAGCTTATTTGCATAATTATTTTAAAATAAATATAAATGGAATTTAATAGCGAAACTATTTAAGGAACAAAACATTTGGATTTTTGAAAACAATCGTTTCTATAAAATATACAGTAAAATTTAAAATGGAAACAAGTTCTGAACATTATTTCAAACGTTTTGATATGCATGACATACAACATACAGTAAATCACTGTAAATTTGACATGCAACAGGAAATTCACTTGTCAAAAAGAGTAATTTGAAATGACCAATGACAATGATGATGTTTGCTTTATGGCTGTTTTTCTTTGTTTTCTCAAACATTATGATGATTAAAGACTCTGTCAAACTAAGTGGTTACTTTCTTTCTGTTCGTCTTTCTTTTTGGGAAAAAATAACTGTTCATGTCTATGAAATTTTGATTCGCCCAACGGCTCATATACCTACTATACGTTTTTAAATTTCTTTTTCTTGTAAATTTCTAAGAAAGGTGTGCGAGAAAGAATTCACCAGTTTCCGAATCGTGAGTTGCGTGATGAGAATTTTGGTAAAATAAATTGCCCAAAAACTACTGACACCTTGACCTTAAATCTGCACTCCAAAAACAGACACAAGCTTCCACTTTCACTAAAAAAAAATTAAACCCTAAAAACCCAATTCAATAAAAGGAATAGGGTGAATTGAACAGACAGCGCCATCTATCCGCCAATAAAGCAACCACTTGCGGCGTGATCACCCCTAAAAACAATTTCTTCCCAGCTTCACTCTAAAATCAATTTAAAATTAAAGATAATGGTTGCAATTCAAACTGTAAAATATAAACTAAGCTTTCAAACAGTCTAGCACATAATTCTTCTTAATTGTGCAGAAAATTGTGAACAATTTTACTTTTGTAACAAATTATTATTCAAAAGTTAATGAACTATTTTATGCACAACAGTTTTCTGCACTGTTATATAACTTAATTATACATAATACGTGTATGTGAGCAATATTTCAAACACGTTATGCAGAAAATATTATTAAAATACTTAGAAATTTAGGCATACCTAAAATGTTTCAAAGGCTTTCGAAAATAAATACTTTTATGAATGCTATCTACAATTCTGAAGATTTCATGGAAATGTTTGCCAGAAAATGTTCAGCAGTGCAAATATTTTTAGTTTACTGAAAAAAGTATAATTTTTCCACGAAGCAAAGTGTTTTCAAAAAATTGAATTCGCAGTAAAAAGTTAGGCTTAAAAGAGCAACGTTCGATTCGGGGTTTCCGTTTCGAAAATCACGGGCACACGGGATTAATCCTGCTAATCACTGAAGCAACAAGTCAAAAATAGTTCAACCGTCTCAAAAATAATTCCTTCCAGTGAAATACTTTCAAAAACAGTGACAATTTTTAACTGAGATTTCAAACCATGGACGCCATCTTTGTTTTGTAATGTGAAGTGGAAACACTTTCTGCACAATTTTGCACAAAAAGGACTCAATTTTATGCACATTTATATGAAATGAATATTACAAAGAATTCTCTAAACATTCTTTCTAATTATGTAATGCATAAAATTTTGTGTAGCAAAAATGACAATTTCTTGAGCTTGAAATATTAACAATTTATGGAAAAACTATGTTTTTGCAACTAATTAGCACATGAAGAAATAAATGCAGCATTTGAAGTAACTTTTAAAACTCACTTTTGGCAAAGTGCAACTTCAATGGTCCATATAAAAAGTGAAATGTACATTCATACAAATGAGAAAATTTAAAAACTCTGCAACCAGATAGATCTAAAGTGAAAAAAATGGGGGAAAAAGTAAAGCCGACCTCCATTTGCAAAAATTGAGAATGAATTTACAAGCTGCACGAAGTAGGCTTAAATCTTCTTTATCTCCACTTTAAATTTCACGTTTCACTTTGGTAATAAAAATACGTGCAATGGATACAAGAAGAACAAAGGAAATGAAAGTACAAAAATGTAACATTATTTATGCATATAGTGAATTCAGGAATATTGCATGCTGTCATGCAAAAATTGATAATATTGTCCATAAAATGTAATTAGAAATGTGTAACATAAAATAAATTACAATATAAGAATAACGAAAAAACAACAACATTATAGAATATTATTACTATTACAAAGTTCTCTAAAAACGAAACACGTTATTGAGAAAAAATATGTAAATAAGTCAGAAATTATTGTCAACAAAATGGACATTATTCGTTTTATATATACACTGGATACAAAATGGCTGCCGATTTTTATAATCATCCTGGATGCTGTATATTTTTACTAAAAATAAATCCCGAAATTTCCATATAAGGCAGAGTTAACTATTGTGTTACAAAGTGTTGTACAAAAATGCCACACACAAACATTGCCTTTCACACCACTGTGGGAACAATACCGAAGCCATTTGAATTGAATCATACAAAATGGCCGCTTCCTTCGTCAACAGAATCAGTGAAAATAGACAAAAAATGAATAAAAAGCAAGTGGAACTGAAACAGGAAACGGAGTAAGTGTGGAAAAAGTTAGCAGGGTTTCAAATACACATGGGCCAACCACCCCAACAAAGTTCCCCTTCACAATTTCTTTGGTTTCTCAGTGTTCATAAGTCACACAAGACATGACCTTTACAAAGGCCACACCCACAAAGTGACAGGATGTTGTAACTGGACACTAAACTTGACACTTTCCAATAGTAAAACCCACAAATAATTACAAGTAACACGTTGAAAGATTGATTTACAGTTACCATTCAGTTGTTTAAACTTAGTTTCAACAAACACAGTATCCAAATGGAAAGAGAAGTTTTGCAGGAAAGTAAACTTGGTTTCCTAGAAAAAAGGATGTGGATTATATAACTTTAGATTTTAAAGTGGGAAATGTAATAATGTAAATATAACACTTATATATTATACATTTAATTGCGTAAAATATTAATGGAATCAGACAGCAAAAATAAATACTCATTAACAAACAATGTCATTAAACTATCAGAATAAAGAGTTAAAGGTAAATACAAACTTCATAATGCAGTATATGTATTATAAAATAAAGCTGAGTAAATATATAATTTTGCAACTAGGAATTAAAACGTATAAAATACAAATTAATCAATGTTGCAACTCAGAAATATCATCAAATATAAAACATGAAATACAACAAAAAATACTTTCAAATATAGTATAAATATTATGTAACCTGTATAATAATAATGTAATTACCATTAGGTATCATAATCACATTTCTTCTGGAATCAACTTGGTAGAATGAAACCGAATATTATAGTAATTTTTATAATTATTATTTAAATCAATAAAGCAATATTTTATACAGGAAACTGACTTTAATAAGAAATGTAGTTCCTGCAGTATTATACATTGGTTGACTGTAAGGGAAAATTGGTTGTCAAAATGAATTGATTGTAGGGGAATGTGTATAATATTATAACAGAATTAACAGTGATAAAAACTACTTGATCCTTTTAAAACTTTAGTTTTAGTTGTAAATTATCAAGTTATAGATATTATAAATCGAAAATTATTATGTAGGTACATTTAGCATTACAAGAAAATAGCAGAAAAATTGTGTCAACTTATATTTACAATATATGTAGCCCTATATTTGGAAATTCGTTTATAATAAAGATAAAAATTATTCAATTGAATTATTTTGAAAATTAATTTGTACTAAACTTCACTGACAATATTCCTGAACTGAAAAGTCACTTTTCAAGTAGATTAAGAAGCAAGGCAATGCAAAATGAGTCATTAAAATTAAGTAAAAATGCAAGTCTCAAGTTTCTTTTGCTTATTCTTTGAAAGTGCTACTTATAAAGTTGGAAAAAATTTTGTAAATGGAGGTAAGGAGTTACTTTTAAAAAAAAATATACAGGTACTCGTGACTACGATATAGCATTGTATTTAATTAGTTGCTAATTGGAAAGAGCAAGAAGATCCCAATTTGCCTTGTCATTTAATTAACAATATCAAAAAATGCAACCATATTGGTCCATTTCACACAAGTCAAAAAATTAAAGATTCATTAGAACTTGTTTCAAATCTATTTTATCTGGTCATCTTTTTGCTGTCAGGTTCCAAAGTCACGAAACCATATATTGAAGTAGGTGGTACATGCAAGAAAAAAATGTACTATGAAGACTAAAAAAATAACAACAAGTTGGGAAACAATAATAAATAACGAGTGAATGAGAAAGACTTTTGGTTCAAGTTCAACGAACTTTTCTTCAAGAAAATGTCGCTTCAACATATCGCCACCATGAGTTGGAAAATGTAATAGAAAAAAGAGTCAGTATAAACAATTTGAACAACAAGAAACCCCCTGTTGAGTTTACTAAATGCCTTAACACTACATACGTCTTAAATGGCAGGAAATTGCCAGGCAACTTCATCCAACTTTTTACAAAAATGCAGGCAAATGTCATTGAATTGCATTTTTACTATGTTACTATATAAAACTTTGAAAAATACTTTAAATTGTGGGAAACATCATGAGTTGCTGGGGAAATCCAGACAAAAAATTTACACAGGAAATAAAGGGTTGAAGGTACATGAACAATATGTTCACTTTTATTCAAAATTATATTAAAGGTATATAAAGAAATCAAAAGCACTGTTTATTATATTATAAGGAACTTTACATTGTAAATGTGTTTTGAAAATTGTAAACTTTAAATATATGCTTATATGCTATAATATAGACAATAAAAACATTTCACAAAACATTAAAATTGAAAATAATATCATATTTAATATAATTTTATTTTACATAATTTAAGCCAACACTCACTTTAATTATAAATATCTTACAAAGCAATTTTAACTTTCAGTCAAATGATTATAAACTTGAATAGATTTTATTGAATTTTCAGTTTTCTTTATACTTTAATTGTAACATTTCAACATATTAAATAGTTACACTGCAGAAATTTTCAATAAAATGTTTAATATAACTGCATTTAAGTCATAATTAAAAGCTAAATTTCACTGGACAATATATGAAGAGTTTATGAAATATATTACAATATAATTTTACATACTATGAACTTGCTACAATTAAGCACAAATATTAAATAAAATTAAAAGTTGATTTAATTGTGAAGTTGGAAGTTTGAATTGCAATAATATTTCAATAAAAACAATTTAACACGATTTTAAAAGAAAAAGAGAAATACAAGAATAAGACAAGGTCTTTTTTTGGGATGAGATTTCCAACATACTAAATAAATTGGCATTGGGAGGGATTGAATATGAAAGCTTGTAGTACCGTGAAATTGTGTATTTCACCACATGCACTTGCAGGGAAATCCAATATAAAACCTATAAAAATAGAAATGTGTCAGGAAATGGAGAAAATTATTGGCAATTTGCAAGTGGCAAACAACACACCCAAATCTTTGAATTGCATTGCAACGTTTCAAATTGACTCCATTGTTATGAAAAAGTCTGCATTCAGTCACTTAAACAATGTTTCTTTTATGTAGGTCTATACATGGGTAAAAAAAAGGACCTATTATTTTTATGAAATTTCAAAATTTGCACGGCAAAAGCCTTCAGATTGTTCACTTTGAAACTCAAGGATTTTTGTGGCAACAAATCTGTTCCACAGCTATGCACAAATTTGCAACTAAAGAAAAACATGGCCGATCTTTACATGACAGAAAAGAAAACCGGATTTGTTGTTGGACGAATGAAATTCGACATCTTTGTTTTCATCAGCATGCTTTGTCAATGCACTTAACCCGTGTTATTTCGCAGCAAATAAATCCAGGCTAGAAAAAACAAGATGGCGGAGCTATTCAAAGAACTAGTGTTATATTTTGACCGCCATTTTAACACATACCACTATTTTTAAACCGGTATAAGAAACTGTAAAATCCAAGAATGAACACGTGCTTGAATTTTCAAAATCACAACTGATATATAGTAACAGGAAGAACAAAATCAGGAGATTAACAAATTCCACAAAATGCATCAAAATATTATAAAACACTATATACAAATTTATATATTGCAATGTAGAATTATATTATAAACTATTGGAATTAACAAAATTAATTAGGTAGATCAAAAAGCTTCAAGTGAAATATGATAAATGAAGGAAAACTTTTAAAGTCCAGTATTTGTTGTTAATTAAGCTATATACTGTTCAATTGTTTTTGTATCACCCTGTATCAAGATTATACAGTAAATATTCAAACATACAAGTTTTTGAAGAACATCTAATGAGGAAAGCATTATGCACAAAATAAAGCACATTTATTGCATAATTGGTTAAAAAAATAGAAGTTTTTTCTGCAGAATGATGCAGAATTCTTAACTTGAAAATGCATTACAAATAAGTTTTCTGCATAGAATTAACAACTCTTTTGCATAAATGTAAGACAAATTATGTCCTTTTTATGCAGAAATAGTATGGGCAGTGTGCATCATTCACTACATAATTATGCATAAACATTTCAAAGGAATTCTGCATTTAAAACAGTTATGCATATTATTTTGCTTTCAAATTTTCCCATTAAATTGAGTCCTATGTTGCACAATTGTATACATAACTTTTCTCTTGAGTATACTTCATAATATTTTTTTGTGGACAAAATGTGCATAACTTTCTGTGCTGTGATTGGTTGTAAAAGTCTGCAATAACACCTGCATGATGTTAGAAAAGTCCAGTTTCCGGTGAAAACAATTGAAGGTTTTAAGTGTTGACCACCCGGAATTAAAACGAAGGTTAGGTGAACCATAAAAGAGGAAATTGCGATAAAACTTCTCATAATTGGTCCACATTTTGTGTTCTGGTTTTTCCAACAGAGTGATCGAATTGCAAGTTTTGTGCAGATAAGTGAAAAGCACAAAACTCGTTCACAATCGAATAGTAATGGGTAATAATTACACTAAGTGTGTCCCTAAAACCACATGATAAATAATGCAATCCTTATTGCAAACTTGATTTAACACACAAAAAAGCAGATTTGCTAATGACAATCGAAACAACATGGGATTCCAGATAACAGTTCAAACTGGATTCACAAAATCAAACAAATAAATAAGTTCAACACTAAATATGGTCAAATTCCCTCATCAAATAGTAGAACAAACCTTAAATGGTAGTTAAAATTTAAAATCGTTTACTAAATTAGGACATAACAGAAAATCTTGGAATATATTCATCTATAGTGCGTCTCAATTCAAGATTGCACATTTCAATGATTGCCAATAATTTATTTCACATAATATTTAGGTAGACTTTTGAAAATAGTAATATCAATTAACTTTATTACAGTATTTACCTTTAACTTTGTATGATGGGATAATTTTTGGTGTAAGGATTTACTCAATAAAGCAAGAAAACCAGAGGGAATTACTGCAACCTTGAGTTCAGACGCACTATACTTATTGTACAGATTGATTTAAAAATTTGGTTAAGTTATTCAAATATGTATTTCCAATTAGCACAATACATATAAAGTAGAATTACTGAATTACGAATTCAATTAAAATTGTTCAGTATTTAGTACAAATGGAAGGAAATTTCTTTTTCTAAAAAGTGCAGTCAAATAAATACAAAGTTATAAAGTAGTTACTAAATTGGAGTAAACTTATAGTTAATGAAAACAGCAGAAATAAAAACTGGAATTATATTTTTTACAGATTTTAAATTACTTTACAGTTGGTTTTGAAACTCATACCTGTAATTTATTTAGCCAGGTCACAACCTAAAATCGACCAAGTAAAGTAAAAATTCAATTGTCCTAGTTATCAGTCTCAAACATGAATTTCCTCTTGTTTGTTTATTGGTTCAAGCCGTTCAAGAAAACAATTTCTTAAAACTAAAATAGGTTCTGCGAAATTAGGACGAAACAGTAGTTTTGCATTATAATTTCGGCGGCAGAAATCTTTTGAAAACAATTTCGGCATTTTATATGCAAGATCAATATTGCGTTACAAAATCCAATTACTTAATCAGCTGAACTTTAAGCAAATATACATGGAATGCATGCAATCAAGTGTGCTGAATTTATCACAAAAGAAATTAAAATTCACCCAGTTTTAATGCCCTGAACAATAAAATTGGTAATAATGTGAAAGATGGATAACAAATGAAATTATTCCAATTTCCCAATTATATATTAAACCATTGTCCAATATAATAAATTATTTAATTCACATCAATTTGGCAATAAAAATGTAAAGTTATATTTACACAGCTGATGCAATTATTGTTAACTATGTTATTTCTAATTATACTAGATCTAAGTAATATCACAACATATTTCCATTTATTTCAAAGAGGTTGTACTGTATATCATGATAGAAATTACTTTATTTATTTCAAATGAATTTCTGCATAGAGGCCATAAAATAAAATTGTATTATTTATGTTAGTAAGTAATTTTACACAAACTTTAAAAATGGGAAAGTATATTTTTTTACTCGGAAATAATTGCGGAAATTCGTCAGCTAAACATGCAAAAAATGCAGTAATTCCACAACATCACAGGTGCAACATCCATTTGGAAATACCTGTATAACCTTTCACCTCTGAATAAATGTCCATTGGTTGTGCTTAGAAAAAGTTTTTGGTGAACCACAGGAGGGCACCATGCACTTTTCCAACATGAACTTTCACAACAAGCACGCAATGAATAACAAAGCTCACGACCTTTACTTTAATTATAATTAAAAACTTACCCCTTTAATTCATAACATGATGTAATTAAAACACAGCAGTAAAATCGGAAATTGTAATAGATAATTTGAATTCAATTTATAATGTCAAAAGGTAATTTGAATTAAATATATAATGGCAATGCATAATTTAAATTCAATCTATTATGTCATAAATTTAAGACAAATGCAATATCAGAATTTATAAAATTCAAATTATAAGTTTGAATACAATTGTTAAGAATGCAAATTCTCAAATGAAATTAATTGTAATGAACATGTGAAAGTTGAATTGAATTAATATAAAATTTGAATAAAATTATCAATATTAAATTTAAAAAATTACGAATAAACTTTGCTATATGAAAATTAACAATCTCATTTTATTTATTGACAAACCAAAACTTTTTAGTAATTTTTAATGTAGGCAAATATTACTTAAATTTGTAATATAAATGGAAAATCTTAATTTAATTGAACATTATAGAAACTGAACCAAAATGTGCAATAAATGCTGGAAATTCGTATAAAACGGAATACAAATGACAACTTTCTTTATTAAACTTTGAATTCACAACTAGCTAGTTTAAATCAGTAATAAAAATGATAAATCAGAATTTAATCTGTAATAAAACGGGAAAAAGTATTTTACCGGTAATAAAAAGTGAAGTTCATCTGGTGATGGAGACGGCTGAAGGTGTAATAAGAAGAAAAATGTGTGAAGAAAGTTACATACATGACGTTTCTATTGCTCAACCTTGGAAACTATGATGTGAAATAAAGTGTAAAGTTGTAAGAAAACTTGGTTGCACATGGCTACCATGTTTATAGGATATTTTTTGCTTTCACATTTGGTTACTGTTTAAGGCAAAAGTGGAATTTGCGAGGACAACACCAATTGATTTGCGTGGTTTGCAAGGACATACTTTTTCTTTTCTTCCCAATTTAACATAAAAACTAAAAAAAAACTGTGGTCAAAAGGTGAAAAAATTACATGCACAAAACGTTACAAAATTAAATGGTTTCATGTATATGTACAATGCAGTGCAAAAACTTCACTAAAATGAACTATGTCTCATATGTTTAAATTTCAACACTAAATTTCAAAACATACACGTGCCCAGATATTAATTATAATATACTAATTACATTCCAAATTGCATTAATCCTGAATTAATATACACCATAAGGTTTTTTCTATACCAAGGAAACATTTGCATGCATTTTATCACATTATTTTGGAGAGTTTATATAATAAATATTCAGTTTTTACTGACTTTTTGAATGCATTTTATGTAATATAAATTAAACTTGACTAGTGTTAATTTATATTAATATAAGTAGTTATACTTGTGCAATATGGCTATAATTTAATGCAATTATTTGGTCTCAATATTAGATAATTTACCCTCTTCTTAAATACACATGCATAATTATTTGTTATATAATAAATTTAATTTTTATAATCTCTATATATTTTCCTACAAATTAGATTTATATATGATGTGAAGTCGCTTTATTATGTATATTAGAAAATAAAAACGGGAACAATGTTGCATAATTGATGTAAATATAATATGAAGAATTTTAGCATTATATAATCATAATTTGTATAGTATTTTTTTATTTGGGAATTATTATTAGTGAAAGTTTTATACATAACCCGTTAATATTCCTATAGCAAAATATTACTATATAGTTAGATAAATACATGCATTAAGTTTAAAAATTGATGCAATTCCAACGTATATATTTACAGAAAATTTCACCCCAAATTGGTAACAATGAGGCCGCATTTTGGCAATAAAAATGATTGCAAAAAAATAAACGGTGAACAAAAACTAACCATCAGAAAATTTATAGAAAAACTTTTAAAGATATAGCTAGTTGAGGAAAAATTGACGCCTAAATTACAGGCTGGCAACATGAACAGGGAAACCACATCAGCAATATTAGTGCCATGAGAATTTATATTAGAGAAACCGACAAAAAATCCCTATAGTATTTTAAAAAAAGAGGGAACTACAGTGCTGCCACTCAACGGCCACTTTAGAAAACAGTCCACATTTTAGACCTAATAGTCTGCAGATGCCAATGGAAATATATGTTGTTGTGTGAGATTTGCAGATGGCCTCCCAAGTATTTCAGTGACCCAAGATGGCCGACATTGACCGATGTACACTACACCTAACATGAGACAAAAAAATGTCTAAAAAGAATATTACTGTATGTAATTTGCTGAAACAATTTAAAATTCGCCTTAAACCAAACGCCATTTTGCCACATTGCCTCTATAATAATAATAATATACACAAAACTGTTGCTACCATGGCAACTGGAAACACTATTGAAACACCTTATCGATCCATGTAACAATTTAGTACTAGCATATAAAAAGTATAAGTGCCTGGGGATAGCACTTACAGGCTTTCTGTAATGACATATGACGCCATCATACAAGTTTGGAAACATAGAAACCGTTTTATAGGCCCCTAAGTGCTGAAATCCTTATTGGAAAATTTTCTAGAATATTTACATTACATACTATATAAATAAACTGTTTGAAATGCAGTGCATAACATTTTTGGTCTTAGGTCCGTGTCCCTACTAAACGGCATTGGGTCCCATATAATACAGGAAAACAATGTTTACTATATTCACTTTTTCTTCTTAATTAGTATCTTAATAAAACAGTGATACTTCGCTTATAATCAACTCGGATATTGACAAACATAGGCTACTGTCAACAAAATCCAAGGTCCAGCTTTCAGTAAATTTGGATAAAGGAAACCTCGGTTACCAGCAACTGATTTTCCCCCCTAAAACCGGTTTTTGGACCTCTGCTATTGTCAACTCAATGGGTATTTGTGTACATTTATTATTGTTATACCTCACATATAAGAAACTTAGTCATTAAAGTTTATTGTAAGTTAAGAGAGGTTCTGCTTTAAGAAACTTCGCCTATAAGAAACCAAAACGCCCAGTCCCATCGAGTTGTTTATAAACGAGGTTCACCGTATACAGTAAAACCTGTCTATGGTGGAATCTCAAAGGGCAGAAACAATTCTCCACCATAGAAAGGTTTTTTTTCCAGCAAGTTGAGAGTTTTATTAAAAATTTAAATAATAGGTCCAACAAAATTTTAAATTTTCCACCATAGACAGGTTTCTACCATAGACAGTTTCCACCGTAGACAGGTTTCACTAAATATATATCAGAATAAACCAGACTGCATCACTTATACCAGTAGACTCCGGTTAAATGGGACACATGTACCTAATCCATCAAAGTAACACAAATAATTTAAAAATATAAAGAATTATAAAAAGCAGTGTAATATTAATATTGAAACCTATTTGTAGTGGAAAAATCTTAATGGACGGATAACTTTTCCACCATAGACAGGTTTTGCAGCACAGGGATGCTGAAATTGATCCAAAAAACTGAGAAAAATGGTGTTACACAGTGACAACCACATGTTTGATAATCCCAGCTTTAGAAAGTTACAAATGCTGACAAATGATGGACATCTAAAGCGTAAAATATCCCGAAAATCCCAGATAATCTTCACAGATGGCGCTTTTGAAAGAGCTGAAAAATCGGCTCAGATTCACAGCAAATTCCAGCAACAGGTGGATCAAGAAAATGGAAAAAAATCACATAACCACTGCCATTCTAATCCCATTAATTATAGCTTTTCCACAACGCCATTTTGTTTGGGGTTTCTTTTTTATTATCGTTATTATGATTTTTATTCCTCATGTTCTCCATTCTCTTCCTCTATACAATCTTTATATTTTTATATAGTGGGAAAAAAAAGTTAGGGTTGGCATTAGCACCCGGATGATAACAGACTTGTGGCCAAGAAAAACCGGTTCTAGAAATGCATCTGCATGTTAAGTGTAGCAAGAAAAAGGAGCAATGCCATAGCAATAACTCTGGCCAAAATCTCTAGACTTCTTTCCAGCATAAAATGACGTTTTGGTGCCGCAAATTACAAGGCGTGTCCCACTTGAAAACCACTCTCTCTATAACGGCTCCAACAATGCCAACTTCACTTCTCCCCATTAATATTATATGCCCACATATTTACATTGCTATTAGCACGCAAAACTATTCCGAGTCTCCATTATTACATACCTACTACTTACTATATAGTTGCAATTCTTACAAATGCATCTGAAATTATTTGCATTGAATTAAAGGTGAACTGACAGGGTTTTGTAAGGTACCCTGATAATTGGTTTGTGAGTAGCTATTTGTGTCCCTTATACACTGGTGCAACCAGAAATCCATTACAAATTAAAAAAAAAAAAGTTATACGCGTTTTGCCGAGCAAAGCGTTTGTATGGTTTCTATGGAAAAGGCACTGAGAAAGGTACTGACTTTCGAACAACTGAGCCACGCCTGAGCGTATAACTTTTTTTTTTCAATTTGTAATGGATTTCTGGTAGCACCAGTGTATAAGGGACACAAATAGCTACTTACAAAGCAATTATCAGGGTACCTTACAAAACCCTGTCAGTTCACCTTTAATGTACATATTAATTAATAGAAACACAGGTTAAATTTACAAATGTTGTATGTAAAAAATGGGACCATAAAATACATGAAATCGTTTATCTCTGCCGTTTTTATTATATAATAAATTAATTATAATACAGTTATTACCTGTCTATGGTGGAATTTAATTCTCAAGGGACCAGATCTAGTTTTCCACCATAAGCAGGCCTTTCCAGCATTGGGAGGGTTTTAATAATATAAATCATGATGTGATTGGTCCAACAAAAACATATAATTTCCCAATATATAGATAGGTTTTACTGTATTATGAATACTATAACAATAAAAATAATAGTAATCCTAATATATTAGCAACAATAAGATTAATTATCAGAATAATGAAAAGGGTTATATAGAATAATTTAGTAATAAGAGCAACAATCTACTGCTGTAATAATAAAATGAACAATTGAAGAAACAACCTCGAAAAACTGTCAAAATGCAGTTGAACCGTTTTTCGAGGTTGTACTTCAATTATTAATTTATAACATTATTCAATATAAATCTTCCAAAACGAATTACATTCATAAAAGTTGTAATGGTGATCTATAATTCCCTGTAGATTAATCATAGATATTTACAATTATTATTCTCATATAATAAAATATCACTTATTACAATTTAAATACAATAATTATTATATTTCTAATTTTTACTATATTGAAGTTAAAATATGTATTTTATGTGAGTTTTCCTCCATTATTTCTAATTTTATCTGGTTTTACATGAAGTTATATAATATCTGTTTCATTTCAGGTGAAAATAAACAATTGCATAAGTGAAAGTTAAAGAAATAACATAACTTATACAGGAAATATCCTACCTGACATGTTTCAGTGCACATAAACACAGAAATAAGTTCACAGTAAAAACAAGATATGGGACTATAACTTTTAAAATATAGTTTTCATTCAGTCCAAAACTTTCCCAACTGCACCACATTTCTCTTACTTTTTTATCTGAACAGTTTAACTTCTTTGAAATTCCCATAAAAGCAAGCAATATGAAGTTAAAAAAAAGTGAAAAAGGCGAACCTGGTGTTGATTTATGGCAACTCTTGGTATCCTGCACAGCCAATTTGGCATCGACCTACATTTCCAAATTTCAAATACACGTGTACATGTACTTATTCAACTTGCCAGTCATTAATAATTTCTTCTTCAATTTGCCAGCGCCCTCTAGCGGTTCGAAATTTCAGGAATTCCACTGGGTCATACGTATATAACCTATCATCAGTAAACGGACACATTTGATAGCCATTTCCTAAACAAGGGGCCAAAAACTTTACCCTACAAACTAGGGGGTCACTAACATGCCCTTTGACCCTGTCACTACAAATTATGGGGGGAAAAAACGAAAAAAGAGGGTTGAAATAAACAAAGAAAGCCCCTCTTGTTGCACTCATCAAACAAAGTACTTCAAGGAATCCATAGTGATTTTCCAAGCAAACTACACGAGAAATTCATCAAAAAAGTGATTAAATCAGCCATAAAAATATAAAAATATTCCATTTTTACAAAGTTACATAGTTGAAAGTCCAAACTTTATGACCGACATAAAGAAGCCCATTGTCCACATTCATGTTTGTCAAGTTTCTTAGTTTTTTCTATGTACTAACACGATTTTGAGGAGTATTTTTTAGTTATTGGCCAGAGTATACTTCAGTTATTGACCGGGGAAAATATAATAATAGTGAAACAATTTGTAAAAATGCAACAAAATGGCGTCTAACATGAGAAATATTTATAACGAATAGAACTTTAGAAAAGTGAGTGAAAATTGTTCGGTTAGCATTAGAAGATAAATTTGCTTGATATTACTTGATTATGTAATAGTTACAATAGTATTATAATTTGTTATATCGGTATTTTATAATCATACAAAATATTAACAGTGAATATATAATGTAGTATAAGTTATAAATGAGTACAACCTTATATGTACAAAAGTAGTTTAAAATCCAACTAAGTCCAGACAAGGAAATTTGGGTTCAGTGCACACAAAAAATGACACAATTCAATCATAAAACAGGATTCGATTTTGAGAATTCACATTGTTAATTCCGAGTGAGTCACAGCTCATTATAATGCATAGACTAACACAATTATATACGATATAAATGACTGTTTAATTAGCAAAATATTCGGAAAGAGAAACAGCCTAAACATTAACTTTATTTTTAAAAATCGAACTTGAAAGAACTGTAAGTTAAATATAAACTTTATTTGTAAACTATAACTTGAAATAACTAAATTAAAAATAAAACTTTATTTGCAACTTTATTTGAAAAATGTAACTACACTTGTAAAAATATATTGATTTACTTGTAAGGAAATGCAACTTTACTTGCAAGAAATTTCACTTTACAATTACTTTAAACAAATTTACTTTTAACTTTCAACAAAATATAATATTGCTTCTGAACATATTTAGCCAGTAGAAAATTAATTCACATATCAAAATATGGAGATTTATCTAAGAAAAATGATTAAAACACAACAAGTTGTGAAAAATACGATGTTGTATGTTAAAAAGTAAATCGGGTTAAATTTAGTTTGTACCTTTCGCCCCAGGAAGAGGAAAAAGATTTTGAAGACATGAGAAACCGGTTGCTAAATACTTTCTTTGAAAAATCTTCAAGTTCTTGGCGTTAAGTTTTTGACCAACAAAAAAGATGAAAATAAAAACAGGAATGAAAAACAGCAACAAGAAAAGTGGCAAACGTCATAACTTGAAAAGAAATGCGTCATAAAATACAAAGCCACACAGTAAAAATATAAGGGGAGAAAAAAGGCTTTAATTCCCAGTGCGAATTGAGATGTTAAGAAAATCACACAATTCTCACCTTAAGTCCACCTCAAGTGCATTAATTAAGAAATCATTGTCAAAGTTTATAAGTAAGTAGGCTTACTTGTCTTCATCTCAAAGAAAACTCCTTCAAAAACTGCTCAAACTGGTCCAAGTTTGATTTAAAAAAATCACTGAACAAATATAATAATCGAAAGAAACATGAACATGGATGAACATGTCCTTCATTTTAAATCATGAAACTAAATACAATGTCTTAATTATCACTGGGTAATAATATACATATAATTACAAATTTACAATAAAGTTAATAAACAAAACTCACTTAATTTTAATTTTAAATACATTAAATATTACTCTTTCAAAAGTTCCCTTAATTTCCATTAATTTACAGGACAATTAAAAATCCCTGACACTTTTCCAGGAATTCCAGATAACATGTAACCTTTAATCCTTGCTTAAATAACGAATATATTGCCTCTTGATATTACACAATACCAATATTTTACATAAGTAATAATCTAAATTCAAAAGGAATGTAAATGCAAATTGTGTTAACATTGCAATTACAAATTCTCAGACTTCCCCATATTTTTATAAACAAAAGGAAAATGATTTAGTGTAATTACAATGAATTTGTTGAGAGAATTAATATGCAATTACCATTTACTGTTGACCTCCATTCTCATCATCGATTTGCCATGAATGACGTCACTGGTTACCAACATGCTTCCATGTCCAAGAGTAAAAGTAACAATTCCAAACACATGACAGGTTTATGTGACAGTGGTGAACATTTTGCGTCTGCACACTATTCAGTCGGTGTGTAAAATGGCGCACGTGGGCCACAACAAACGACCGTCAGGTGGCGCCACCGCAGACACTTCCATAGTTTTCAATTGGTCAACGTCAGCCACGCCCTTATTGAGCAAATAAAAAAACGAGGTTTTTTGGTCTGGGGTAAAACAGGGGTAAAAGCAGTGATCCGGTTGCTGAATAAGAAGCAGTGGGCGGGGCGAAACTGGTAGAACCAATGGGGAAACGGCCGAAAGGGACAATCCATAAATTACGTAAACGCAGTTTTCAGTGCTTTTTTACACCTTGTTGCAAATCATGAAAAGTATTAAACTTACACTCTCATAAATTACATGCTGAACAACAAAAAAGTTTTACATTTTTATTTATTTTTGGGGTAGTTTTGGTTTTAAAAATGTAAAAACCGTTTTCGGTTGTTTCTAGTTTAAAATTATTTAAATGTTAATATGAAAATTGTAATTTAAATAATTACAGGATAAGGGTTAGATATTTATGGAATCGATTTGCAATTTAAATATTATAAAAAAGTTATGTAATTCATTCCATAAATTAATTTATTCAAAAATCACAATCATTTTTATACAATTAATTGTGTATTATATTTTATGTACCGGTATTTTATGTTCCATGTCAGTAATAACCCTGGCATATTAATTTGTATACCTATACAAAGTTACATTTACTGCATATTAAATTTCGTTTTTATAGGCTCTATTTTTAGTATTAGCTAAACCATATAAACTATTGAAAGCATGTATCGATACACAAACCGGTATTTTCAATACGTATCAGTTCACGTTCGTCATAAAAATAAATGTACACTACAAATTCTTTAATCATTGATCTATAGGCATGCAAACGTAGTATGCAATTAATATAAGCTTCACAGCTAATTATCAAATAAATACAGAAAAATGAAAAAGATGAGATGTGGTATAATGATAGACCTTCATTCATATGTTAAAGGTCATCAGCACAAACACTTAATTAGGGTTAACGACATGACTTCATTATCACCATAATTACCCATGCATTCCCCTAAATCTTCTCTTCATGAAAAGAAGTGAAAAAAGTGGCCGGAAACGGAAGTTGCCATCCGCCATATTGGATTCTACACTTTAGCCAAGCTTTAGCAAAACCATAATTAAGCCCACATTTAAACAACATCCGTTTGTGGGGCACAAACAAAAAAAATTGCTAAAATAGTCATGTGGTTTCTATCCATTATCCCCTACATAAATTAACAGTAACATTTCAAAAGAAACCCCACAAAAAACCCCAAGGTCATTTATTTTAAAATAACAAAATAAAATTTCCCATTATAATATAATTGTGTGCAAATTTACTGTGAATTGTAAATTTTGAAAACAAAAAGGAAAATTATACAAAAGCGCTCCAACCAACAGAGTTCTTTCACCTTCCATCATTTAAATTTCTCTCGCATTTCAAAGTTATTCTTCATTTTTTGTGACCTTGACTGAAGGTGTTTTATAGCTTCATAGCGACTCTACATTATGCATATTTATTCACTTTGCATCTTCATTATTCAAAAAGGCGGTAGAAAGCAAAGGAAAAAAATTTGGTTTCAACAAAAAACAACAAAAATGAAAGTATAAAAGAGATATAGTGGTTTGCATGAAGAAGAGGACACAAAATGTATAAATAATTCATGTGATATAGTACACACAATATGCATAGAAGAGGTGTTTGGGGACTCGTAACCTTAACCTACGCAAAGAAGTTTTTCGAAACTTTTGAAAATAAAAAGTTAATAAAAGTTGAGGAAAGTTTGTTTTAGAGAAACAATGGTTTTTTTAACGACCAGCCTCGCCTTTCTAAATAATTCATAGAAAGCTGCAACAATTATAATTAAAACAGGTCAACCGACAGATATACAAGCACATATAGATTAAATCGAGCTCACTATGAATAATAAATGGAAATTAATGCAATGGTGGACAGAAAATTTGTGCACTCGTAAATAATTGCTCAGAGTCACTCTTATCCTTGACACCAATTTCCACACTTTCACTCTCAAATTATTCACTCAATCACTTAAGTGTATATGGAAAAGAATAGACAATACATCCATTTAGCTGCAATGTACCATCATTTCAATATTTAATGTGCAATTCAGTGTAAATGAAATTGTTTAAAGTGACACACTTCAATTCTTGTTTTCATTCTATGCTGTCTACATAAATTTGTTTTAGGCCTATTTAAAATATTTAAAATATTTTACATTAAACATATTAATGATTTTAATTTAACAGTTTATTGCAAATAAATTCCATAAATTTATTCAAACACTGTTTAATATTTATCTGTCTATATTATTGTCAAAATAAAAGCTTTCATTTTTATTATATTTTATTTTTAAATATGTATTTATTACAGAATTTAATAATCCTAGAAAAGTTTACGTTGAGAGAACAATTATCGCAAATGAGAATGTTTAATTTAATTTATATGCAAATGATATTTCCAATTATGTTTATTGCTGTAAACGTGCAATTTTGTACAGAATTTTGTACAAAAGTTTGCGAAAAACCGCATAAATATGTAATAAACTAAATTCTGCATGTGAAACATTTCTTATACTACATTAAAATATTTTATCCAACAAGCTTACATTGTATTTTCAATTTTATAAACTTATCTGACACATAACACACTGTGTATACATGAATTTCACTTGCAGAAATGCTGCATAAATGTCACTATATCAATTAATATCCCATCCCAGTTAATAACATTTGTATAATGAGGATATAAAAACCAAACAAATATTTTCTTATTGAGAATTACATTCAATTGACCAGATTCTTCAATATCCTCTATATAATATATCACTAACTGCAGCGCCACCTGGCCGTCGATTTTTCGTCCTAATATATAAAAATCTATACACTGTATAGAAAAATGTCATATCTATCGATTTTAATTCATTGAAAAAAAAAATAAAAGTTGACACACAACACAATTAATAAACTTTCCCTGTTTAAAATGGACTTTATATCATGTGACCCGGAAGGAAGTTAGAATAGTAAATCTGTTTTAATTTTGTTTTTTTCTTGAAATCTGGTGTTTATTTACGAGTGTGTTGAGAATAGGAGTGCACTTGGCAACACTGGTCACATTAGGCACACCATTATCGATAGTTTTCCTTAGCTTCACTATCAATTATTCACTATGTGTGGGCGTTTCAGTACATAGAGGTCGCTGAACTGGCATTTAAGCCTACCTGCATATACATTACAGGCCCCTAAAAAATGCCCTTTGCCAAAACTCACATCACTCTATCATTGCAAAGTATCGTTTAATAAATGGCACCCATAAATCACCCTTTCTATTGTAAAAAAAGAAAAGAAAGAAGGCATTTGTAAAAAAAGAGACCATTTATTTTGAAGCAATTCAGTCACTGTCCACATTAAGAAGCATAAAGAAAAAGCTGTGAAATTTTACAATCAATTAAATGGAGTTAGAAAGGGGTATTAAATGCTTTATCCTAGATTTAAAATTTAAAAATTACTAAGTTAAATTACAGCCTGTAAATATTTATTGTTAAATCAAAAACAATATAAAATTATTTAATTTCCAAAAGTTTAAAAAGGTAATATTTAATTTATTTTGATACTTGATTTAAAAAGTTAAATTACAGCCAGTAAATATAATTGTTAAATCAAAAACCATATAAAATTTTTTACCTTCCAAAAGTTTTAAAAAAGTTTAAAAAAGTTTAAAAAGTTAATATTTCATTTATGTATTTTGATATTTGATTTAAAATTCGATGCACTTTGTCTATGAAACAATATATAGTCATATATAGACGGGAAATGCAGATGGAAATCACGTGACAGGATGCTGTAATCTTAACAAATAAAACACAAAGTGAAAATCAGTGCATAAATATGGCTGCCAAAAAACAAAGCATCAGATTGGGAAAGTCACGTGACTGGACTGCAGTATAACATTTCTGCCTACACGTTTATCGTTTTCCAATCCAAAATCTAAATCGCATTTACAAGAATTTTTGGCAACGAGTCTGTGCAGAAGACGGTGGAGAAAAAACATCCAAGTGGGCGTGGTTTGCATTGCATTATTTCCAAACAAAAAATCGGATAATAAAAAAAGAAGTGGAGCACTTGTAAGACAAATTGCTCAGCTGGATATATTAAATTTGAAACTGTCCCAACCACATTTCAAACTCGTCACACAATCGTTCAACAACTGAGTGAATAAACTACCCATGCAGTGTAAACAATTTATACTTGATTGTTAAATATGGCTTCAGTTGATTTTTGATTACAGTAGGCCTATGACGTCGGAAAGAAATCAAAGTCGAAAATTCATTTCAATGAAATACATAAAATATATATCATGCAATCAATTTACACAAATAATAGTTTAATATTTATGCAATATCCGCATTAAAACAATGTAAATGATATTGCATAATCATGCAATTAATATCTTAGGAAACTACGTAATTAATTTATTTCAGAATAATGTAAACTACGTAATTAATTTATTTCAGAATAATGTAAACTATGCAATTAATATTGCAGAATAATGTAAATTATTTAATTAATATTTCAAATTAATTAATGTAAACCATGTAATTAATATTTCAGAATAATTAATGTAAACCATGTAATTAATATTTCAGAATAATTAATGTAAACCATGTAATTAATATTACAGAATAATTTAAATTGTAATTAATATTTCAGAATACTGTAGACTATGTAATCAATATTTCATCATAATTAATGCACTTCATATTTCTATAATTACATATATTATTCATGTGACTTATACTTTTTATAATAATGCAACTAATTTTTAAATCACAATCTTATTGCAGTATCAAATTACAGTTTCAATTACAATTTTGAGATCAATTAATTATGCACATAGTTTATTACATTATACAGAAAAGTTGAAATTACATAATGGTATGAAAATCTGGTATACTATATAAAATAGAATAAAATCCAAATACAATAAATCAAATAAAATTATATCTCTACACGTGTATTATGTTTTATGTACTATCACCTGTAGTAACATTATTATTTTAAATGCAGGAAATACAAGAATAAACATAATCTACTATATAATGGATCATTCTGAATAAACAGTGGAATTCCAATGAAATTAAACTTTTAATAATACTAAACTTTATCTTTTACTGTATAATAGCATGGTCCAATTCACAACAAACAAACAAACAAACAAACAAACAAACAAACAAACAAACAAACAAACAAACAATTAATGGGAAACAACCCAGAACTATCAATTCATGTGCAAGATTAATAATACAGTTAAAATATAAAATAATACAAAATGATTTATCGATACACATAAACACAAAATTACAGTTTTGACTTTCATGGCCGTTTGGAGATAAATAAAAACACGTAATTATAAAACAAAAAAACGGTTTATAGTATAGGAGCAATTTAATAATCACAGTAGTGCTTTATACATTTCCCACCCAAAAATAAAACTTGTTTCCTAACAGGGAGAAATATGATAAGAGTAACTTATAACATGAAATGCATGCTCTGGTGTCAATCTCACAACTTCAACCACTGTACTCAACTGAAATGCAATTTAGGAAATGTAGTAGACACACTGTTATATGGGCTAAATCACATGACATCCTATCACATTACTCTATAGCTGACTTTAGGAAGGATGTATTTATGAATCAACTCAACTCTTATCATCGCACCACTAGGAAAAAAAAAATCTTTCAGCAAACTTTTACCCTTGTATAGTTTAAATTTCCACACTATGTTTATTATAAACAGTGTATAGAAGCTGAACAACTTCCTTGGCTTGTATATTATAAAAAATAATTGCTCAAACAAGGCCTATATATCCTGGAAAAAAAGTAATTATACAACTGGAAGAAAAGAAGAAAATATGTGAATTTTGAGGAAAAAGTTGTACAAAAGTCTGTATGTATGTATATCTAAGCAAAAACGAAGAATTGCGTCACTTTTCCCTATTTTTGGGGTAAATTTCCTGACCCATTTCGTGACTGTTAAACACAGTGAAAAACCCCAGGTTTAATGTTAACATAAATTGAACGCATATCGGTCAAGTGACAAGTGAAAAAAACACTTTTACTTCTCCATATATAAATTGGGTTCAAACATGTATCTCTAATCGATTGGAAAATGGAGCAATTTACGCTTTTCAATAAACCTGAAAATGAATTCAGGCTGAAAATCAAATGAAGTAGGCCTAAAATTCCTGTTTAGGTCCAAAAAATCAACCATGTCATTGTATTATTAACAGGTGCACAGGGATCAAGCTCAAAACGTTTTTGTGGAAAATCATGACAGATTTGTATATATTACATACTATATATAAAATTGTAAAAATTGGATTACAAAAGTATAGTACAAATACAAAACTATAGTAATTGAGAAAAGACATGTCAGGTACAATTAACTATGCTAACTATATTTTTGTTAAGGTTTTTGTAGCTTCATTAACCTCGAAATTTAGTGAAATAAAACGAAGAGCTATACATATGAACATCACTGTAATTTTTTAAAAATTTTTGAAAGTAAAAAAACAAACAAACAAAATAAATAATAGAGTATAGATAAGTAATACTTGAAAAACCTATATATATACATAGTTAAATATACATTAGGGAATGTTATAAAGTAGTAACTGAGTATATTTAAATCCTTATTATACCTATATGAATCCATCGTATTTTAGAAATATTGAATTTTTACATTTTGTGGAATGGAATTAATTTACCATTAAAGGTGAACTGACATCGACTCTGAACTGTACCCATTCTGGCCAATCATGGACAGACTAATTGGCCAGTAGTCCCAATTTACCCAATGGCAGGGTTGGTCATAATCCACTTTACCGCCCTGTCAGTTCACCTTTAAATTATTTTATATCTTTAATACTTATAATTGCATTTCTTCTTCACATTGCAGATTACAAAGTCAATCTCTATATGTACCAATTAAGCTCTTAAAACACTTAATCCTGCTTTATATCCTGCTTATAAATTGAGTTATAAATAAACTAGCATCAAGAAGTCACATCTCTGAATAATACATGAATCATAGCAAAAATTAAGAAATGTACAGAAAAGTTTGTTGTGGAAATTTCTAACCTGCAGCAAAATATTACACATCATTCACAAACAATTCATAGACACACCCCCCTCACAGAAATAAAGTGAATAGTGTGCTACATATGAGAGTACAACATTTTACACCTCTTTGTGTTAAGTGTACTTAGTCCTTGCTTAACACACTTTTATAACAATAATAAGAAAAAAGATTATGTGAAACAATAAGTTATTTATCTTTTCTTATCGGATACAATTTAAAGCCCGTGGATTAAAGTGCATTTGAAAGTTTTTCTTTTTCAACTTTTTGACTTTGTTCACCTCTGACGAATGTTGAAATTGCATATGGGCACAATAAAGCCACGTGTGACATGTTAATTGGACGTGAGAAAGAGTGAAGTGGGCCAAGTTTGTGTTCAACACTACACACATATTCAGTAAATCATAAGCGTTATCTTGTCAGAAACGTTTCCTCGTTTTTAATTTATTCAACTTCGTGAGCCACATGAACATACATCAAAATTTATATTCATTGCAACAAGTTAATGGTTCATATAAGCTTTTGGCCTCCTGCTCACAAACTCAAATGCAGTGTTAATGAAGCTGTTCATTCAACAAGTCATGTTCAACAATATTCTTCTTACACTTGAAAGTACTAAACTTTATATATTCCTATTATATTTTATCAATATACATGTTGTCCTTGTTCAGTCAACACTTTTAAATTATTACAAACTTGCATAATGAATTTAAACATTATCTCTTTATAATGGAATCAAAGAATAAAATTGGAAATATGCATGGACAGTTGCAATTATACTACTTGTTTGGCAGCGCCATCTGCATGTCAAGTTATCGTCCCATGTAAAAATCCACTTAAATATCATAGGCCAGCATGGGTTTGAACAATTATTTTATAATTTGGATTTTATTATATGGATATACGAGTTCCCTGACTTGAAAAACAGCAAATCAGTGAACATAGATGGCGCTGCAGTAAGGGCATTAATTTCCTGTATACATATAATAACACCTTTATGTGTTTTTGGATAATATTAGAGCCAAATCAATAATTTGTGGATAGAAAAATATAAGGGGAAAAAGGAATATAGTGGTAAAAGCCAACAAAAATGTAAAAACCGAGTTGATTTCATAAACAAATTAATTTTATTACATACTGTATAAGGTATCATTTTTTTAAATCACTATCATGATTATAGTAAATAACATTTATACAGTGAAACCTGTCTATGGTGAAAACTGTCTATGATGGAAACCTGTCTATGATGGAAATTAAATTTTACTTTTTTTGGGACAATATTGACTGCATTATACATATGCTTATAAAAACCTCTCTATATGCTGGAAAAACCTGTCTATGGTAAAAATTTTATCTGGTCCCATGAGATTCCACAATAGACAGGTTTTACTGTATAAAAACTTGTTTCTTGGTATTTAAATTTGCCTAAATACAGCTAAAAAATAGCCCTATCAATAGTAACCGCGAATGAATAGGAAAAGTTCACCCACTTTGCAATATAATCAATGGAATTGAAACAAATTTTACAACACCATGTGTCTTAATTATATAAAAGGTGTAATTAGAACTAAATCTAATTCAGGTTTGGATTATGTAACAGTTAGACTTGAAAAAATTTACAAACTATAAAAGCATAAAATGAAAGCAACATACAAGTCATATTCTTGGAAAAATATTAGTATATGGAAAAGCAAACCGTTTTTGGGGCTGATCCGGGAAAATGTCACACATTTCGCTATGACGTCATAGTATCCTTGTGACGTCACCTCAGTAATTCCCCAAAGAAGAAAAGCAACATTAAAGCCAACTAAACCGAAGTGTATGGAGATTGGAAAACGACTGCAAGCCACTTGACAGTGACACCACCCATTCACTGTCCCAATATCGATAATATCGATTTATCGATTCGCAGCTCCGCCTCCTCATTCACAGCATCAATGTCCCAAAAAAAAAATGTGGAAAAATACCCGGGTTTTATTTTGCAGGGAGTTAAGATTATCATAAATTGTGTCAACCATTTTTCATTCAAGTGCAACTTATGTTTATTCACCTTTGATCAGAAAGTGAAGTTTGTCGACTGAAAATTAATGTGGAAAACAAGCTCGACTTTGTTGTTTGTGGCCAGGGGAGGTTGTAGTTTATAGTTTATATTTTTTTTCCCAACCTTCTATCCTCACATAAGTGTCGGTTGGAGTTATGACGTCACCGGAAGTTAAACTTTCCTCTCCATGTGCGCAGAAATAATAAGCTTGGTTATTATTAATAAGAGGTGTAATATCTCACCGTTTCAAAATAAAAGTCCTCCCCTTTAATCCATGCAGCTTATTCAGTGTGGCAAGAAGAAACCATAAAATATGACGCCATTTTTTGCATTAAAAATTTATAGTTCATAACTTATAATACATTATGGATAATGAACAAAGTGAAAAGTGCATGTGTCTGGATAATGTAATGAAAAAAAATGACTTCCGTATCGAAATACCAATAAATAAATGTGAAGATTGCTTAATAAAAAAAATATTTGGTCAATTACAAGGAGTCCTCGACTTACGTTTATTCGATTTGCGATTGTCTCGCTTTTACGAAATACAAATAACGTTTTATTACATACGCAATTTAGTCTACTGCAATTAATTTCACATTAATTCACTTCAATACCTAATGATCAACAGAGTTATGATCCTAACAAACTATTTACACGATGATAGAGCGCCCTCTGTAGTCAGAATTTGGAATCAATGAAAAATACTCATATTAAACAAATTGGGAAATATTGAGTCAAATTAATACAAATTTAGATATTGTTCTGTTTTCTTCAAAAAGATATGGATTATATTGCACTTTGCATAGCTAGACACAGTCACCCACTTGTATTTCCAACTGTCACCACCAGAGTGCGCAGCATTATGAGTAATACAAAAAGTGAAGATCCATGATAAGGTTATTTATAAAACTTTTGAGATATATAAATAAATAAATGAATAAAACCAAATAAATTATCGCAGTCCTGGCAGCAGAATTTCCAAAATTTCACACTGTGGCGCTGCAGTCTTACAATACAACTACAGTGCAAATGGCCTATTTCAGTAGGCGTGTCCCGTTGCCAATATGGAGGCCGTAATGTGGATAACCGTGCAAACCTATTGGCTGTTGCCTAGATATCCACAACAATTAAGGGCGCCATTTTCCTTTTGTATTTCAGCCAATACCAAGGCACGTGAAATGGTTCAATTTTATATTTATTAAAAAGCACAAATGACTTGCAACACATCGTGGAAACAGGTTATAATTAATGATTTTAGTATTTAACAAATAAATTGAATAAGTGGTCTGACACAATTACTTATTTAAATTTTAGCTACTGATTTCACATTCTTATATAGGGCACAAATAAAGCAAAAAATTGCACAGAAGGACACGTCCTTCTGGAGATTGATACAACCTGGTTTTCTAGACTTGGAAATCAGATTACAATGGGGTAGAATAATAATAAAAAATGAGTAAAAACCACGCAGGGCAGCTATTTCAAGTTGCATGTGCGATAATTCTTGCCTCATAAACATGACCAAAAGGAATGATTAAAGTCTGGTGGTTGGACGTGAACAATTAATAACAGCATCAGAAATCACGTGACTGCGACACACGTGCTTAGAAATACTTTTTTCTCTTTTTTATTCTCATCATCACGTGTTTGCAGGGAAGGTTGGGAATAAATCACGACTTGCCGAATTAGCCTCTCAGATGAGTTGGCAAATGTTCACCGCTTGCCATTTGTCTCCATTGGGCAGCCAATTGTGGGACCTCCTCCAGAGAACCCTCCCCTCAACCCCTCACAAAAAAAAAAAAACACACACCCATAAAAGCCAACGAGGATAACGAACTCAAAAATATATAGTATATCCTTTGACCACTTTTTTCCACTTGACAGCATTAAAAAGGCCAGTGTCAAGACAAGACCACTTCCACTCCATTTGCTATACAGTCCAAGAGACTTAAAGTTGAAATCCGTTTAAAAATGCATTATATTTTGTAATATACAGATCCGTTTAAAAGGATAATTAGAAAAACGATTCAGCTCTGTATACTCGTTATATATTCAGGACATTAATATTCTATATATAATAGAAATTATTCAGGACTACTGTATATGTAGGAATGTACCATATTGAAAATTGCAATTATTCGTTTTAGTAAAACTTTGTATGAATATATAAATATAATTATTTCAGATAATCAGTAATAATTATTATAGTGAAAATTAGAGGAAATACCGGGAATTATTACAAACAATTTCCATTAACATCTTGTAATTTCATACTTATGATTAAACAAAACATAATAAAGTCTTCAGCAATAACTGGAATCAAGTAGGGAATGTAATCTCTTATTATTATATTAATACTAAACATTATATTACAATTTATTAGGTATGTACAAAGAAAACTAGTCTTGTAAAGTATGCTAACAAGGTAATGCAAATGGCTACCACTAGGTGGCGCCGGTTTAGTTATCCAGAAAACAGTACATAGTAGTACCATAATGTACCCTACATTTATAGTACTTATGGAAATGTAATGGACTTTTCCCAAAAGCAACGAGCTGAAGTTTGTCAAAACGACCCTTATATAATAATTGGGACAACTAAAATTTGGGCGCCATTTTGACTCCAGGATTCAGTTGTTGTCAAAGTATATAGCATCATATATTAATTTCCATCGAAAAATGTAGGCCCCTTACCTCTAATTTTTCTGTCACCGTAATTGCACCTCATTTCTTATGCATGATTTGCATAATTAATTACTTTACATCCACGATGTATCTAATCACCCAGGTGTTAGCCAGGCAATTTATTTCCCATTTTTTAAAGGTTGAACATCCCAAAAGACAAGTGCCCATAAAAAGCATCACGGTGCACTATCTTTGTTTTTATAGATTATTATACTACATAGTACATACCAGTATGTATTTTACATTAGAAAAAGTTAGTAAGATAACAGAAACTTCGTGAATAACAACTTTTAATGTAAGCATCATCTTGACGGTGACTTCCAGTAATTGCGCAATAAATCCCAGAATTCAGGTGATTACCATGGGACCAAGGCTAAAGTTTACTAATTCCAGTTTGGAAATCCCATAAGAATAATATACAAAGTCTCAAGGTCATATATGTATGCAATTAATGCATGTGGTCAGTGTGTCTATGATCTGGACACTGGTCAAGTTCGAAATGTTTTTCAAAATTAACAGTAAAATTAATTTCGACTTACATAAACATTGTAATTTTAGTTTAAATTGAGAAATTTCAGACCTTACAACTCTATAATATGACAAATTGGGTAATAACTTCATTTAACATGAACCTTATCGTTGTCATAGTTTTATTTCATAATTATACAGTAAGAACTATGTATTTTATGCAAGGCTTATGCCTATTTTTAAAAACACTGTAAACATATTTTTTGTATAGCAAATTTATTATTGACGAATTTAGGTATACTTTTTTATTCATGGATAGGGAATACTCTGAAAGTCGCTTAATAAAATTACATATTTGCTAATTCAGAAACATCTCAAACAAACCGAAATTCATGTTCAAATAATGCATATGAAAAATGACTCTTGGGATGAAGGGCTAATGCAATTAAATACAATGGAAAACATTGCAGGCAATGATGCGTCAAATAATCAATACTTCAATAGGTTAATTTAGGTGAACCACTTTGCGAGTTCGCCTAGTTGCATATAGAGGGCGCTTAATCGTCGCCATTTTCAAATTCGCATCAAGTTTCATCTCTTGGTTTCATTGACCATTTTAAAATTGATAATGAAACAATATCCCTTCTAAAAATGTATAATTTCAATGATACAATTATTCCAGGTGTGCAAATTTATCTCACAGATGAGAACCTGTAACATTGTTTAAATATTAGTGACAAAACAAAATGCTACTTCGTTAAAGGGCAAGGATTAAATGTTAATTTCTGGGAAATGTGAAGGATGACATTTGGCATTCAGTTCTTGAAATGTACGGAAAATAGGTCAATTATTTTTAGGATGAAGCCTGAGATTAATGAACTTAATTGAACGATTTTGTGAGTAGGTACATATACGTATATATAGTAGTTTCTTTATTGCATATTAAAACGCAAGCAATTTTATAGAACTTAATTATAGGGAAATATTTTTGTCCCAGTTTCTATTAATAGTCGGGGTTGAAAGATGGAGATTATTAAATTATTGCTTCACCATGTGCCCTTTTCATTAAGAGTTTTCTTTGTTTTGCACGTTCACTTGTGTCGCATCCAATCAAATGCCACCCAGTAAATCGATAGAGATATGTGAAAAGAAAGGTTGCTTCCAGAAATCAAGATGGCACCCAATTCTCGTCACGTGTCACTTCCACAAACTCCATCTCATTGGATGAGAGACTTTTTCCAAAAACTTTCTCGGTCAATAAGCTCAAGGACAAGAATTCATTAACGCAAGCAACTATCTATTATTATTATTATTATATCTTTCCTATCACATCTCTAACATGTAGTACTACACCACATGTAACATTATTCCAAATATTGACACGAAATATTATATAGTAATAAAGTGAAACTGCGAATTATGTTCGAACAATTGTTACCAAGTTTATCCCTTCAAATATTCATACAGTTTAAATGTTATTAAGCTAATATACAATTATATTTAAGAGCAAATAACCAAGTAATGAAATAAACTGTATTATTTTAAAATATACATATAGTATTGAAAGTGTTAAATATAGTTTTTATACGTATGATTGTTACAAACATCCCCAACCCATGTATTCTAAAACAAAATTAAATAAACAAACCAACAAACAAACAAATAATTAAGCAAATAAATAAATAAATAAATAAATAAATAAATAAATAAATAAAACTAAATAAATAAAACTAAATTCAGAATATTTTAAAATGTAAGGTGGTCTCTGAAATTTACTTCCGCTATTTAATTACCCAACATTATATTTTAGAGTTCCCCAAATACATATCTAACTAAGAATACAATAGTTTAGACATTTTGCCGCGTTGCGCGAAAATCATACGTTTCAGGTTTTACTACGTACGAAGATGTTAAAACAATTAGCTGTTGTATTTGTTTATACACACTTGATAAATGCTTACAATTAAAAAAAAATAATACTATAATTGGAAGCCCTTCAAAAATACCAATAGTGAGTGAAATGATCTTATACAGGGGTTTTGTAGAAAATATTTATATAGAATAACTTGTTTCTATCCGTTTTCTATAAACGAACACTAGCAGCTAGTAACAGTACTCGTGAAATGAATATAAGAAATATGTTTCGGTATGATTACAATGGGAGAATTGAAGTAGAGATGAAGAAGGAAATTGGATGCAATGCGGTGAAGCCCGCCTACAAAAGCGGCCCGTTTGGCTTTGCGTGACAAAACACCAAAATCGCACATCATTGTAGCAAACAGCCAAACTAACGTCACGTGATCAGTCACCCATTAACGCCCCACCTTTCCACAACATTTCCTACGTAATCATATTTAGTAGGCAGACAACTAATTCATGTCTGCCATAATAATATAGTTTTCCTTCAATGCTGTACGTGCATCGCCGCAAACTTTGGCGAAACATTTATTATAAGTTGACCAATCCCATTTCTCCATATCCAAATTAATTTGCTGAATTATTATAGTAGTATACTAATAAGCACATTGAGAGGATCTCCTCTTAGAAATAAATTTCCACGTAGTCACAACTGATGATTCTAAAATTATTTAATTTTACCCGATTGGTTCTTTAGAATATCTTATAACATTTAAATAATTTTTAATTACTTCATTAAGAAAATGTAGATACATTAAAATGTTCATAATTATAAAATTGTTAGTATAATTAATTAATTCAAGTAAATTGGTTGCAAACTACTTAAATGCAAGCTATTTATTGTTAGTTTAATTTAATTTGAAATTTTTTCATGTATGTATATAAATTAATATATAAATTAAAAATGGATACTTGTTTCATTTTTCCTTAACATTTATTTTAACATAATTAAATATTAATTAAGAAATTATAACAAAACTATTATAAAATCCAACTGATTAATAATGTCCTACACATGCTCATATTTTACTGTAAAATAATTGGTAATAAACAATAATAGTTCAATTATAATAGTTATAAAACCTTATGGCAAATATTACCCAGAACTCCACTTTCAAACTCCTGTTTTTAAAGTTAACAAGTTTAATTAAATACTCAACTTGAATGCTGATGCAATTACAACACGTAATGGCGCAATTTTAACTTTTCTTTTTGCTTAGTGAACGTAATTATCTCCTGTAATTTCAGGAAACAAAGCCCGGCTAAACTTCCGGTGATTTGCTTTCAGGAAAGCAACAGAGAAAAGCGATTATCCCTTTCAATATGAGGCATGCGCCATGTAAACAGCACATTGGTACCATACTAATCTGGCAAAGTGGTTTCACAACGAATCCAACAAATCTCAACACTTTCATGATGCCACATGTTCCACCTGTAAAAGCCACTTTCTCCCCTCCTTTTTATTTTGCCAATCCACTGATCACCATGAAACCACATGCACCTGCCCCTTACTTTGATTAAACCTTACTAACACAAGCACATACAGTGGCTTGCAGCTCAAAATGACGCCAATTCCCAATTGGCTGTTGTCTTTTCGCAATGCTTATGTCACAGTAAC
>JAQFZQ010000090.1:0-53018 GCA_034696005.1 Glomeris marginata | reverse complement strand
GAAACATCCTTTACTTAACGGAGGAAACGCGTTTGTTTTCTTACTCAAAATCGAACATGGCTGGCGTTTGTGCACGTTCGATGACGTAATCCCGGCGTCGGTTAGGTTCGCGAGCTTGCCCCTCCTGAACCAAAGTATATAGCTCATTGATGCCAAACAAACTACGAATTTTTCCAGTTGACGAAGCGCCCTCTATACGCCAGAATAATTACAGTGCTTGAACCGAGCACGCTGCATCTCCCTCAGTCTATCCATGAACGAATGCTCCGAAGTGGCTAGGTCCTCACAGGTGGTGTTCCCTTCGACTTCAGGTCGCAGCCGGAACCCAGACACCATGTCACTCCACGGACGGAAACGTTCAGGTAGCATGGCCGCCGAACCGGCTTCCACCGTAGCGTCAACGCACTCGCGGTGAACATCATCCATGCGGCTGCGGTACAATTGTAACTCTCGAGCCATCTGTTGCTTTCCATACCAAGTAACAGCTTTCTCGAACACTTCCCTGAAGTGTTCGTAAAGCATTTGGTCCGCGGAGTTCATGGACCTTACGCGCGCAGCGGCGTCGCTGGACAGCTTCCGTGGTCTGTGTTGGTCATCGCGGACGTTATGTTTCAGGTAGGTGATGTCATCTGTGTCCCAGCACATTAGGGCTCTTAGTAGGATCATGGATTCATCGAATCGTTCTTGGATCATTACGAGGTGGAAATGCTTTTCGAGGAAGTCTACGTATTCATTAACTGCCGCGGTGTCATCCAATTTGTAAGGGTCCATGCCGAGGTCATAGAGCATCTGGTTGACTCCCATGTAGTTATCTGTCCTTTGCTAGACACAGTGTTGAAAGTTTTGTTAGAGAGTGATGTAGGAATGATTGAGTGAACCAATGGGAATGAAAGATGGATGGAAAGGGCCAATGCGCAAAGGGATATACGTACCAGAAAGAACTGGTCAGGAAGTAGGGTCTTGTTGGTGTATGTGAACTCTTCTAGGTCCATGCCATACTTTGACTCGAATTTCATGAAGGAATAAAGGGATTCGAAAGCATCCACGGGGTCCCTTAAGATGGTGACGTAGACCGCGTCTTTCGCCGGAACCATTTTATCCGCACGGTCCTTGTCAAATATTCCATGGAAGCAAGAGATGTTGTACCCCTTGGATCTGCATCCTGGTGGCATCAAAGGTCGGGGTGGTAGATTCTAAACAATTAATGAATATAAATTACTGGGTAATCCATCGTCAGGCCTTGCGAACGATGACTTGTTGATGGTCACTAGTCGGAATTGATTTCCTTGGGGGGGGGAAAAAGGGGATGACCACATAAGCTGACTGGCGTAATGGCTGCCAAAGAACAATGACAACCTTGGCAGGAGTATGTTGGAGCTACTATACCTTCTGGTCGATTCCCTTTCGCTGACCGGCCTCGATGCGGTAGACGTGATGGTTGCCGCGTTTGGGTATCGCGAAGTCAAGGTGTCTGGAGGAGCCATACCGCATAAGGATATTCTGCACTGTACTGCCACCTGTTTTATGGGTCTTTACAAAATAGATGTTGGTCTTTGGGGAACATGTCCTTGCCCTGAAATTGGAAGTACCTACACTGTGTTGGAACTATTACGTACTACGCGAGAGTCCTATGGTCCATTAGGTAAACCAATTAATGGACCCAATGCTTGTGTACCCTGGAATTATTACATTGGTCCCTAAAGCATTCATTAACTTATACACAGATTGTAGACAGTGTCCATGCATGTTAATAGTATAACTACACGTTAATGAGGTTTTTGCTTAGCGATAAGTCAGAAGTTGGCTATAGTAACTTAAAATGCATTATCAAGATATTATGTATTAATTTATCCAGCATTATGTCTCAAACAGTTTTTACTCTACCTGGTGTACTTTACTGTAGAGATGTGAACATGGTTGCCGATGAGAAAAACCGTTACGCTGCACGCGACAAAAGCGACAAGTTTCAAGAAGCTGGCTTTGTGCCGGAATGGTTTCCATTCAAGATGGCGGCCGATGAAATACATCATTTTCTGCATGTTATTCTATAAACTACCAACTTGCAACTGTTTTATCCTAGGTTTTATGCCTCAAATGAAACAAGTCACATGTAAACACCAGCTATTACATTTGCCAAAAACAGAATTAAAAATAACCCCGGAACTGAAAACCTGATGGTGACTAGCTAAATTTAACAGTGGCCATGTCAGCATTTTTTAAACAAGAAGCTTCACCCCTTTCTACCTTTGTGATTATATTTACACTTAATTAAGCTAGCTTTGTAAATTAGCACTTCTCCGTAATCCTTGTTACTTCCGCGTTTACAATAAGATGAACCGCGGCCATCTTGTTTTACAAATGGCGATTCATATGTGCGAAGGAAATCGCTTAGTAAAGTTTCGCATTAAAATGTAAATATGTTCGTGGAGAATGAAATTGACTTTAATCAGTGATGTTTCTACTTTTTTGGAATTTATTGTCGATTTTGTACACGTGGAAACAAGGTGGAAATGATCGCAATAAACTTGCGAATGGGCGTGGTTCGCGTAGTCGGAAGTGAAGTGGCGGTTGATTCGAATGTTTTTTGAATTCGTTCCAAACGAATTTTCCTTCGATCAAGCTTGAAAACGACAATTTCGCAGTGCAAATCGTCGCCATTTTTCGCTCGATCGGCTGTTTTAACGATGTGGACGACGATTTTGGCGTTTCATCTCGTTCTTGTAAGTAATTTCATTGTACTATAACACCAAGATAGCACAATAGTAGTTTTCAAGCAAAAATACAGTCATGTTCGATTTTGAAACACGAATTCTTATGTAGCAATTTATTTCATTTTCTCAAGCTGGCTTTTCTAATTTGCAACCTTTTAATATTTGCTGGCATTATTACTGTCTTGTTGAGCACTCTTTAATGCTTTAATAATGATGCATGGTTTTATTCTGTTTTGCAGTATGCAGTCATTATTACAGCGACACGTTGGGAACCTGGAGACCAAAGTCAGTTAAATTTGGAATGTTTCCCTATATAATTTACTATTAAATACGTTATATCAAATGGTTTATTGTATAAAAATGCAAGGAATTAATTTACAGCTAGCAGAACATAAGTATGAAAATTTTGTTAAATATGTATTACCTTACCGTATCGAGCGCTGACTTATACATTTTTATTTATTGGTAACTTATTTATTGGTAACAACGTTTTTCTAAATTAGTGAGGCTGCTAGTTCATTATATATACAGTTAGAATAGAGAATGTTTTCTGTTAAAACAGGGAAAATACCAAGGAAGTGGAAACAGCACGCAAACTTGGACGATGTGGGTTCGCGACACGCAATACAAGGTTTGTTATGGATCATGTAACAATTTCTAACATCATAAATGGATATATTTGACTTACAAGCTGATATTTCCTGTAGAACTGTCCAAGTAAAAGTCTAGATACCTTATATGTAAATACTTTCTTTGAAATTGTACACGCGTGACTTAATTTCTTATAACCGCATCTTCATTTCACAAAAACCTTTCCAATATTATAACTTACTATACATTCTGCCTTCCAGATGTCCCATATTGGAATCTGGATCCTGAACAAGAACCTGAATACCAACCTGGCTACCAACTTACTTCCAATCCATCGGAAGACTTGGCCAATGAGATTGGGCATCGTAGGAAGAACAGGAAGCGGCCACCGATAAAGACCCCGATAAGGTTTCACCGATGGCCCAATGGGATTCAGGATCAGGGTGATGTCAGGAATGGACAGGGTCAACCTTCACAGGAGGAGAAAGATGACTTGGAATCCAAATGGGACATTATGCTGAGTAAGGTTTCGGCTTCCATCAAGTCCAAATCCAATTCTGATGCGCGGCGCGCGGATGTCGATGACCGACAACGGAAAGGGAAAGGCTCATGGAAGGCTGTTCGTGTCAGTGGTGTCATAAAACCAGATGAAGTCCATGGAATGGCTAGGATAGGACCAAATACAAAAGACAACAAGACATTGACTTCAGGAATCAAACCGAATGCTTCTGCTGTCAACGAAACACTTCATACTTCTATCCCATTGTTCTCATTGATTACAGCTGGTAAATTAATTAACAGACTTTGAGATTATTCCCTATATAGTGGTTCCACAGTCAAGATTGCACCAAGATTAATTGAATTAGTCCAGTCGGTTCCGAAACCTTGGTTTTCTGTTTCACGCATCTATACCTTCGCGGTACAATCTTGACTGCATGAGAAAGAGTCACTGCAAATTTGGCAATATGATTGTTTTCAACAATGGGAATTGGTTTTCCTTTGTCTAGGGCATTGCTGGAAGTTTCAATACAGATATCTACTTCTCGGTTTGTGCCTCAGCATGTACACCGTGGATGCAATATTCATCGTTGTCATCGTTCACAAGTTCTACGTGTCCGTAACATTTTATTGTTTAACTACAGAAACTTTTATGGTGATTAATGTGTTGTTTTGCAGGAAGAAGAAATACAAACATTTCAGGTTCGGTGGTGTTAAATCCACCAGTGACCTGTGCGATGCCATCAGAAGCCTGGACTACGATGCCGCGGAGCTTCTGTCGAAGTCTTTGTTCCTGCGATTGAAATCAAGGCCTGAACCGGATATAATGAAAAGGTAAATGTGGATGTATACATAAGCTGGATGGATTGCTAGATGGTAAAGGGTTTGATGGCAATGTCCCCAGGTACTTTGGAGGTGATAAAGACGAGTTGGCGGAAGGCATCAACTTCACGGCACTCATTTCGGATTTGATGCGCCGTCCACGTCTGTTTAGACGAAGGAGGAGTAATGGCAAGAAGAAAAGGGCTTCTTCTACCCCTACAAAAGATAACCTGTCACACACTTACCTCTCAGCCAGGGACATGGTTAGCGATGATGAGGAAAGTATTTTCGAAAGGGAAACTTTTCTTCCGCCGTTTGCGGTCCAACGTCGAGACGATTCAGATTTTGACAATTAGCAGTGTGCTTTATAATACAATTTCACAGTGGAATTACAAATTCAGTTGGACTGGAATTACAAATTGAATTCAACTTGTAGCAATTTAACAGTTTTTGTATAATCAGTAAAAACAACTTTGCGTGTTTTTGGATCTACTCTTTTAAGAGTCTTTCTGCTTAAATTTCTTCTCCTGAGATTAAACAGGGATCAGTATAGGGTCGCTATGTCTTGGAATTTGGATTTAATGGAGAGGTCATTGAATTTTGAAATTATAATCATGGAAAAACATGGAAATTTGTAATAATTAAAAATTCTCAATAAGTATAATTGTAATGGAGTGTAATTACGATTGAGTAATGGTAGTTACACCCTTCTGTATTATAATTGTGTAATATCACGTAATATTTATAACAGAAATTAATGAAGTTTTTGTAATGGCGGACAACAAGATGGCGCCCACAAAGACCAAAACAGTTACAATGATCCATTTAATTAAGTCAATGATATCAGCATAGCAATCGAATTTCCCTGTTTAAGAAACGTTTTCTGCTATATTTTATAATTTTACCATTCATACACTCTTGATTTTATTTGATTGATGTTAGTTATCCACTTTTGGTTCAGAATAACTGGTTTGAAAAACGGCGGAAAAAATAACCGTTTCCTATTGGTCTAGTACGCCGTACGATATCGCGCCTGTCAGCCAGGTGGCGCCACAAGCGCCCCGGTAATAAGATGGGCGTTTTCTTCACGTGACGGCCGGCGTTGATGACTTTTTTGGGAGATTTACCTTCTCCTGCCGGTCGTTGTTTACAGTGCAAACAGTTTGAACCAACGATGTCAAGATTATTGTTTGCTGTTAACTTATCAGCGAGGAGAAATTTGTTATTACGGAGTAGTTTCAAGATGGTCGACATCGGCATCGATTAGGCCTAAATTTCGAGCCTCGCCGAATAAAAAACGAGAAAAACAACGCAATAATCGGTTCGTACAATGGCGAGGTATTTAGCGAGGTACGGCAGGAACAGTTTTTCGAGCGTAGTGACCATTGAAAGTACCGAAAACGTCGACAATCACACGGTACGTTTCAAAAAAGGGGTTTCAAGTTTCGCATTTCGATGACGTTGCTCGGTTTACGAACGCTCGAGTTACGAATTTTCGCTTATACGTCATCAGTGAAAATAAATTGGTTGCAACGAACATATACTTTATAATTTTATTTTCAAATTCCAGGTTATATCAAGAGAACTATAGGATGTTTTGGTTACTGGTGCAGGTTGTGAACTGCATATCATGTCAATGAAATCCAATTTTTGAACTAAATTCATATTTGAATTGTAAATTAGAATGGAAAATTTACATATCTCTCATTTTTTAAAACATGTTTAATTGACCAATCAGAAATTGAATTAATACATATAATTTGTTTTAATTTTTCTCATATAGGTTTACGTGATCAAAGTGGTTTTGGATCAGTTCTCGTGGACTGTACGACGCCGTTACAGCGAATTCAACGAACTCCATTCAAAAGTATAATTATCTTATTGATTTACATTATTTGTCGTGTATTACAGTGGTCAGCATGTAAGGGTGGTCAAGTTCACAGGTTTTACCTAAGTGTATGTATTTAATTTCTTGATTTTGCAGCTCGTTTCAGTTTGGGGATTGGAGAAGACACTACTTCCACCCAAGAAGATATTCGGCAACCAGGCTAAGCATTTCGTGGAGAAGCGGCAACAGCAACTGGAAGCTTACTTGCAGGCCATCTTCCAGATCCACCCAGAATTGCCAGAACCGGTGGCCAAGTTCCTCGACTTGGACCTATACGTGAGTCGGACAACATTGGGTTGCCGCGGTGTCCATCGACTCATTTAACGTGTGTTGCCGCGTAGGAAATACACGGTATCAGCCAAAGTTTGGCCATCCAGCTTTTCTTGAAAGGTTCCTTGTCCATACAGAATCCAATTTTATTTTAAGTTTAGTGGAGAAAAATTAATATCGAAACACTTAATAGGTGAATATTTACTGGAAGCCGATTACGTGTTCGAGACGGGACCTTTGCAACTTCACGCCGTCACGGAAAGACTGAAACTTCCTGAACCTCCCTGCGGTAATGGTTTCCTTCCCAATCTTAAAGTGGATTTCTTCCTCATTGTGGTAAAAATTAATTAAATTACATGGGATATATGATATATAATATTTTTTTTTGTTTACAGAATCCGGTGATAAAAGAAAGGATGTGAGTCATACGGTGGACTTCTTTTCAAATGTTCAGCAGTTGAGGGTTGTAGGAAGCCAAGACTGTGTTGGAACAAGTAACTTGGTTCCAAACCAACTGTCTTTTGAACTGACAAGGTTTAAAAATGTGAAAAGACTGTGGGTAATTTGAAATTATTGTTTTGTCGTGTACTTCGATGGCCAACTGTACATAGAAACGTGGAAGTAAACAAATAATGTTTGATGAATCTCACTATACATATACATCATGGTTCATACCATTCAGTGAAACCTGGATAATCTGGAAAACTCAGGGAATTTAGATTTTTAAAAAAATAAGGAAAAAGAATTGGAGTTTTCCATTAAGTACAATTTAAATGTGTTTTAATTTAAAATTATCTTGGAAAATTGTTGCAATAAAACTAGTTTATATATATACTCTGGAAATTTTGTCTAAGCACTCTGGGAAAATGGTAATCACTGATTTGTATGAATCATTATAAAGTCTCTGTAAAATAGCTTTCATACTTTTGGCTGTAGAAGTATTTTTGTATAAGATTTTATTTAGTTGATTTTGAGGTTAAAATTAGTGTTGTTGCTTTGCAGGTTATCGATTGCAATCCTCGGATGATGACCGGTGTCGGTTCCATCAGGACAACCGTATCGTACCTGGAAGTGCGTAATTCCCTGCAAACACTGAAGGTTTGTTGGTTGTATTAAAAGGGTATTAAAAGGCTACTTTTCTATTGACAGCGATTTATTTTACTGTTTCCATTTCTCAAAAGGAAATACTACTATGTGATGTCGTACATAGCGACGAGCATTATTCCAACTCCACCTTCGAATGGACCAGTGTTACCGAAGCAAACTTTAGGCATAACAACATAGCAGTTGTTGATGACTCAGTGGTAACAAATATCATTGTTTATATACAATTATTTAGGTTAGTAAGGTAAATATTTTAATTTCAGCGGTTGATTCGCAACGTTGAAAAGTTGGATATCGGGAACAACCATCTGACCACCGTACCGAACCTGTCCCACCTGCATTCTTTGGACCGGTTGGATTTAGGGCACAATTGCATCCGGGATCTTCCTCAGCTTCACACGTGCCTTGGCAACATCAGATATCTCTGTCTTAGCGGCAACCGGATCGAATCGCTGCACGGTAATCTTTTTTTCCCTCGTGTGGCTGCCGTACGTTTGAATGACTATATTTGAATGAACAAGCCTGCAATTAACAGGGATCTGTAAACTGTACTCGCTGGAAGTATTGGATTTAAGTTACAACGATGTGAGTAACCTCGCCGAGCTGGTTTCGGTGGCCGCGCTTCCCTGCATCGAGAACCTCGACTTGACGGCTAACCCCGTAGCGTTGACCGTGGATTACAGGGTGAAGGTGCTGGCACTTTTCAAGAGCCGTGCAGGAGAAGTAAGAGTTTTGATGGTACATTGGAAGTTGCTTATTAGAATCACTTCGGCCGCGGAGGAATTGATCCCGATAACCGATTGGAACCCGGGTGAAAGAAAGGTATCCTAACCACTTGACCACATGGGAGACAGTATTTATATTGTCAATATTGTATGATATGTGTCTGAAAAGGTTGTCTACTGACATTATATTCCTGATAAAATCCTCATGTTTTTGTTGCGATCATTATAATTCTAACTTAGGGAAAATTGATTTCTTTTAATGAAATATACCTGAATTCCAATGCCTGATTGATCCTATTAAGTGACTTCCACTGTGTAGGATTATAATATATTATAATAACTTTATTTTGATAGGTCTGTTTGGACAATGAGAAAGCGAATCGAGTTGAACTTGACACGGCCGCTGTGCTGAACGCGATGCAAACCAGCGTGTCTCAAGTGGTGAACTGTAGGACCGATTGCAACAACTGTGTTACTTTAAAATAACCCCCAAAACATAACTGCTAGGTCCTATTTTATCTTCCATTAACTTCCTGTCTAGAAAAACTCATCCCGTTATAATAACCGGCTTCACGTGCCGTTAAAAAATATTAGTTGCGCCACTCTCGGTTGCGCCGAAGTTTAAAATTTGGCATAATATTTTGTTCTATTGGAAATATGGACACATAATTTCCCAGTAATAATTTTCAGCATATTTTTTACTACCCCAAGTGAGATTATTTAATAATTGCACGGACAGGGAAAATGGAGAAAGCGAACGCTGTGATTATATATTTATTAATTTTTATTGCGCTTCACGAAAAATGAACGCGGTCTCCATAATATGTATACAAATATATAGTATAAGTATGTATAAGATTCCAAAATATAGGTCTTCTTCCTCTATTAAGACAATACAATGTACTACAACAGACAACGTATACGTCTGCGGCACGGGTTCCTTACCCGCGTCCTTCGCGAATGTACGGTACCGAGTATTGAGCATTTGATAAAAAGTTTGAGCTGCAGATTCTGATAAAAGAGAAACATTATTCACTTGGGAATGTAATAACGGTGAGGAACAAAAGGCATCTTGGTCACTTCCGCATCGACTAACTTCTTGCGGACCTCGAGCTGCACTCGGGTCCCGACCTGCGACAGCCGTAAAGTATCATTGGGAATGTCAATATTATACATTCTAATTGTTTGTTATTTTGTTACTAGCTGTTCCAGTGATTTGGAATTACCTTGGCGTAATTTTCAGAGATGTAACCCATTGCAACGTTGAGTTGGAGGGAAGGCGACGGGCATCCGCTGGTCACTTCTCCGATCAACTGGCCCTCGCCGCTCAAGATTGGAGTGTGAGCTGTGTGGAAGTAAGAGTTGGGGAAAGTAAGACAAGGTTCATACCACTCAGGGAAAATGGCAATCACAGATTGGTATGAACCATGTAACAAGGTTATTTTAGGTCGACTTATTAAAGACTTGTTAAAGGGGTGGAGTTTTTTTGTTTTTAAATGAGGCATTGATTTATAATGCCATATTTATTTGTACCTCTTGCAGGTGGACCTTGTGAAACAAAACCAACACGTCTGCGGTTTGGTTTATCTTTGAGCTGCTGAAGGATCTTGGCGGCACCCGGAAAGTTTCCCAAATCTCTACGGCGTTTTGCTGCGCAAGGGAAACGTAATGTCATTGTGGATTATGGAAATCTCCTACGGCTTCAAATTGACGTAAGCAAGTGTATTAAGTATATATAATCTTTATATAATTCAACTAAATGATAAAAATAACAGCTAGTGTGTCTACTGAACTTTCATTTCAAAATTCCTGTATACGTCCAAGATTATCAAGGACATTTATTCATTTTTTCCAAGATGCAAAATAAATACCTTGACTGATAGCTGATACAGTTAATTATTAATGTTATAATGGTTGAATTAATGCTAGGTACAAACACATGAAAACTGATTTTTCAAAATACAAAATGTCTAACAAATAAAAATACATTGTCCATGATTTAAGAAAGAATTCCAGGATATAAGAAAAATTTCCAGTTCAGTAGACACCTTGTTTAATTAACCTGACATGTCGAAAATTACCCGTTTTTGATGGGAAAATAGGAAATATCCTGCAATGTTACTCAAAATCAAATATTTTAAAAGTATTTACGTATGAGCCACGCGAGCGAAGCTTCAACCGGTGTCTTGTCTTCATCCAAGTCATTGCCGTAAAGACAAAGACCTGCTTCCAACCTCAGGCTGTCCCTTGCACCAAGTCCTGCCAACTTGACCGTGTCCATCTGAGATTCAAGCAGCGCGTTCACAACCTGCACGGCGTGTTTCGAATGGACCGAGATCTAGCGAGAAAACAATGCTGTCTGTTATCCTGAAAATTATGATAACACATCCTGGAACTTTCAAACCCTACTTCAACACCATCTTCACCGGTGTATCCACACCTGGTCACCCTGCAGTAGGGGACACCGGCAACCTTTGCCACAACGGTCCTCATGAAAACAAGCTTCTCGAGGTCAAAGTCCACCAGAGGTTGCAAGACTCTTGCTGTCCCAGGTCCTGCAAGTTTTGAATTTGTGGTGGTTACGTAACATGGCGAAAGAAGGTGGTACCTTGAACAGCGACAAGTCCCAGGTCTTCGGAAACCTCCAGGGTGGCATCACCACCGGTACTTCTAAACTCTTCTAATTTATCTTTGAGGTTCTTCAAGTCTTTATCCCTGCAACCTGCATTGGAGACAACGTAGAGGTGATCCTGCGAAGTCTTTGTCACGATGAGGTCGTCGATGATCCCACCATCAGGGGTGGTCATGGCCGTCAACGTACCACGGTCAGTTTCAAGCCCTAAGATGCAGAAATGCACAATGAATTTGAAACCGGTAACTTGAAGGACATTGGTTTCGGCGCAAACCTTCGATGTCCCCGACAACTGCCGTTTCGATGTACTTCACGCGGTCCTTGCCGTAAACTTTAGTTTGCAGCATGTGGCTGACGTCGAAGATGCCCACGTGACCACGCACTTGAAGGTGAGATGCGGTGATGCTTTCTGCGCCGTACTGCACCGGCATCCAGTAACCGGCAAAGGGCACCATTTTACCTCCTTTCAAGACGTGGAAGTCGTAGAGGCAAGTCTTCAGCACATCTTGGGTCTGTGGTTACCCAACAAAACAAATACTATCTAAATGCAGCCAGATATTGATATGGCTATTATTCTGGTCGCCATCTTTGTTTATACAAGTGACAATGAACGTCATTTATTGATATACAAAACATCGGATGTACACATTTCAGTGCATTCTTGAATAAGGAAACGAAGCAAGTGTATTCTAGTTTCCACGTTGAATGTATTTTGGTGGTTTTAGTTCATTTTATTCACGATCTACAATCAAAACTAGTACGAGAATTTCGTGGAAAAGCGTTTGAATTTCCCGGCGTTCCATAACGATTCTGATATCATCAAAATGGCGTCCAAATCTGGATGGGCCATACTCCTTAAATATAGGGCTCGTCGTAACCCGAAATGACTAGTACTGCCACCTGTGGTGGGAAGACGGCATCAACGGCGCTCCGTCCACTCAATGCCACTCTCCACCGTCCATCCCCCGGGGAAAAAAATGTTCCCTCCCAAATCTGGTGTGACCTTCGGAATGCGGCCGTTCGCAACCAAAGCGCCGTCTACATAAATTTACCTGCGTTTCGGTGCTGTGACATTTCACCGATGGCGGCCGAAAAAATAGCGGACGAGCAGCGAGAGCTCGGCAAGCGTGTCGCATGTGGTAAGCGGACATTTTACGGGTGGAGCAGATGCAGGAGGCGGCCGCGATCAGAGGTCGATCTCGAACCGATCACCACATCGGCTCGATTCGCAAAACAGGCGGCGTAGTTACCGACATGACCACCAGACGGCGCTTCGTTTCACGGCCGCCCCCGTCGTTCAAGGTACGTGTTTGCAACGGTCGCTTTTGCGGCCTTATTCATCCTTCTGGCCCGCTCCCGATCCTTCTAATCGTTTCGGGAGCGAGGACGGATTGTGTTTTGCCCGATTGTCGGCGTGGATGGCTCGGTTTCAGCGTTTATTGAACGTTTTTGCGGATAGTTTGGACGCGTCGTTCGGCGTTCAAAATGGCGACCGGTTCGTGTTTTCCGAAAACTCGCCACGTCACGATTCGATTCGTCGATTAATCGAGTGGGCGTGTCGATGAAGTTAATCGGTCTTTTTTGATGATGTTTGATTAAAGAAAATCCGACGGGTTCAAGTTTTTGATCCGTTTATTATGCTTAATTTTGCTGGGAACAATAATATATTTCAGAGAACTTAAAAAATATTTTAACTGCATAAGAACTTAATTTTTAATTAACAGTTTTGCAATTATATAATTAAACAGTAATAATATACTTGGCTATAGTTGTAAACAATTATTCTGTGTATCTAAAATGCAAATTTCCCCCATTCTGAATATTGAAATAAATAATTTTGATGAAAGTAAAAAGTAAATTGAAAAGTCTATAGTATATTCACTATTTTATTTGTGTTCCAGGTGGCCATAGTGAGAAAAGGACTGAAGTTTGCATCTTCTTCAACCGCAAAGACTAAAAACAACGTGGAAAATGCTGTATTTGGAAGATTATCTAGAAAGTGAGGATGCAACAGGAAAAAAATTGATCTTGTGTTGCAGAATAAAATGTTTTATGTGTTTGTCGTCTGTTCGCAATTGAAATTCAGTGTGATATATTTTATTGTCTTGTTAGTGATCGAACACTTGCCGCAAGAGTTGCGAGATCGGTTCACGGAGATGCGCGAGATGGACCTTCAAGTGCAAAGTGATTATCGTGTTCCAAACAAATACATATTGACATGTTTTAAAAACACATTAATACAATGAAAATATCTTTTTATTCCTTCATCCACGTACACAAAAATCCTGATCCAAAAAAAGATGCAATGGACAGTTTGGAAGAAAGAACGAAAGCGTTGTTCGCGAACGCCAAAAAGTTGAAACCGGAACAGCGGGACATTGAGTTTGAAAAGATTAGACAAGTACGTTACTGCTTTCAGAAATGAAGTCCACGGTGTTCTGAAAGTCACGTGCCGAAAAATCCTCAGATTTTACATGAAACTTTAACGCGCGTGACTTTCGGTACGCCGTGGCGCGACAAGAAGAAATTACGTGACTTTCTCTTTCTTATCTGACCGTGTTTAATTGAAGGATTACTATAAAGCTCTTGAAGATGCAGATGAGAAAGTTCAAATCGCGAACCAAATATATGATCTGGTAATTTATCGGTTTTCATTTTATTCGATGGCAATGTTTATGAAGGAAGATAAAGGACAGTTTGTGTTTCCTTTCAAGGTTGATAGGTATTTGAGGAGATTAGACCAAGAGTTGCAGAAGTTTAAAATGGAGTTGGAAGCGGACAATTTGGGGATAACGGAAATTCTGGAAAGAAGTGCGTGAACGCGGAGGAAAATACGTGTACTGCAATGTGATGCGGAAGATTTTAACGGTATATTTTTATATGTAGGATCATTAGAATTAGACGACCCGACACCGCCAATCAACCACAGACCAAAATCAGAGAGTAAGTACGGATACGGTTGAAATCCACCTGTTACACATCCAATCAAATCACACTGTAATTGTAAATGGGGTTTTTCAGAGAGGAAGTACTCGGCTCTTCATCAAGTGAACAACAATTCGGAGAAGCGGTTATCGGTGGAGAAAGTGCTGTCGAGCATCGCTTCGGAAACCGTGCAGGATTCGCATAAGTACGGGTACGTAGACCTTGCGTCGTGGCCTGTGGGTTACGATACCCCAGACCCGTGGGTATCTCAACGGGTTTCGTTTCGATGTCCAGGTCCGGCATCGGGAATGCATCATCAGCGTCTTCCTCATCATCCTCGTCGTCGTCCTCGTCCTCTTCGTTTTCCAGCCTCACGAGCAACGTGGTGCCAAATAGCGGCGCGGGGGCCTTGGCGCAGATGCCGGGCAACGTGTCGGCCGCCGTGTCGCAGCCAACCCTCAGCTACAGTTTGGGCCACATGGGCGCCGGCAGCAACGCCATAGCCGCTGCCGCTTCCCAGGCCATCGCGGCCACCCAGCAGGTTTGTATTACTCTCCCTGATGTATTTTTCCCAAACGTGTTTGCGTGATGGCCTCGCCGTCTGGATTGTTTCGAAAGATGCAGCAAGGACGGCGGACGGCTAGTCTGAAAGCCAGTTTTCAGGCCGTGCTGCCAACCATCATCGGCAAGGACTTCTCGCTGGGCAGGGACCTCGGGGGCTCCGGCTCCAACCCGATGTCCGCCGCGTCCCCTTCCACCTGCTCCGGGATGTCCCCGGCCCCCCAGAGCGCCGCGGCCACCTCATCGTCTCCCGTAACGGTTCCCAGTTCCATGGCGCAAGTCGTGGACGCGCCGGCACCTCGACCCGCCAGGCAGAAGAAGTACGAAGCTCCATCTGTCATTACTTAACCATTAATCCATCGAGACCGGATGTAACTTAACGCGCGATCGTTTGCGAACCGGGAACTTTTCAGGCAAAAGAGCAACCAGCAGACGCAACACCAGCTTCACCAGCAGCAGCTGCAGATGCAACACCAACAACAGTTGATGCAGTTACACAACCAGAGCCAAGCGGTGCAGGTGGAGGAGTACGCGGAACCGGTGCTGACGGACGAGACCGGTCAGGGACTGGACTGGACCTACGATCCGAACGAACCCAGATACTGCATCTGCAACCAGGTGTCTTACGGGGACATGGTGGCGTGCGACAACGATGAGGTAAGTCGTCCGGGTAAGTCGGTAAGGACATGGAATGAAAGGGCTAATGCAACTGTCGCGATGGTTCGTAACAGTGTCCGTTGGAGTGGTTCCACTACAACTGCGTGGGAGTTACACAACCGCCAAAGGGTAAATGGTACTGCCCGAACTGCAACGCGGCCATGAAGAGGAGAGGCCGGAGGGACAGGTGAGACGAGAGGAACTTGGCCTCGAACCTTCCATCGGACGATGAGGTGCGGTGGAAGAAAAGCGCAAGTATTTCACGGTGGGGTACCGGCGAGGAGCGAACCCGTGCTTTTGCGGGTACGCGGTCTGGGGAAATACGGTGTCCCGGGTTCCCACGGTCCACGTCCGTTGAATTAGACGACCGGAAGCAAAAATGTGTTGTAAACCGCGTAACGCTATTTATGTGCGTCTCATTCAAACGTAATCAACTTTCCCTCCGAAAGAATGTAATTTAAAGTTTAAAGTTAACGCGCTTGAAAAGACGTAGACACTCGTAACCGTAATGCATGAAAGACACGTAGATGGATGGATTTGGATGTCTGGACGTGGGAACCACGAGGAACCGTGATGTCCCCGGGTTCTTTTGCGAAATTGTGATATATATATTTACGCGGTGGGGAGTGTCTTTGCCGGTCGCGTAACGTACCGGGACAAGATGATGGAGTTTTTTTATTTGACATGGTGGTCGTGGTGTTTTTTGGAGCCATTTTTGTTCAACGCATTTTTTCGGTCGGTCGGATTCCTGCGCCGTACGTTAATATTAATAATTGTTGATTCTTAGTGAAGAATCGTGCGCTGTCGGATTAAGTTTTGCTCCCCAGAACGTGGTTTTTTCCTCTTATATTTTTTGGTTCATTTTGTTGTTTTACGGTCTGCCATGTAGACCCACACAGTGTAATCGTTGTTCTGTACCTGCGAGAAGGACAGAAGGACGCGCGCACGCTTGTCAAAATACTAGTACGGTATTGTGTCATTCGGTGTAACGTCCCTCATTTTTCTACCAATACATTTTCAGTTTAAAACTACATATTTGGACGTGTTTCTTTCATTTTGGGTGGTTTCGGTGGTTAACAGATTTAAAAACGCACTGAAAATGGCAGCCAGAATTAAAATTATACAGTGCTGGGTTAATAAGCGCCAATCCGGGGAAATTTAGGCAGCCAACATGAAGTCAATTGGCCGATGACGTCACAAAATGATTATCACTGATCAAGATGGCTGCGTGTAATCACGTGATAGATCCGATAGCTAATCAGAAATCGCAAAAGTCCTGCCACGCCCTCTAGGAAGACATCAAAATGGCGCCCATGATGTAAATTGCCCATACTCTGTATAAAGAGCATTAATTAGAAGTATAAATTTAGTTACCACTCCGGCGTAGCGGTGGCGCTGCGACTGACAGACGAGTTGGCAACGACGCTTCGTAAAAAGGACTCGCTGCCGATATCCGACTTGGAAGCGCAACTTTTCAAGCGAATAAACAAATGTGGATTTCAGCGTGGAGAGGAACGTGGACGAGAGAGAAAATTACAGTAGCAAAGCGGAGTTTATTTTGGGAATGGGTGCTTGGAGAAGAGCAAACACGAAGTCGGATATTATGCAAATAGCGAGAGTGAACGCGACGACGCTATTGGTTCCCAGACGATTTTTTGTTTATTTCGCAAGGGCGGTCGGTGTCGGAGTCCGACAAGCAGGAAACGAGAAACTAGCGGCAAATTATGTCGCTCTTTTATTAGTGGGTTGTTGCAATTGCAAGGGAGTGTGTGGTCTACTTGGAAGAGCGATACAGTCGGCACCTTCAATGGCAGTTTGAACGCCGAAAGCGAGACAACTCGAAAGAAACGCTCCCTGTAACAAAAACTCAACCACCAGTAAGTTACCTTTTTTGTACTACGCTTTACTTTCTCTCGTATTGTAATTCTACCGCTATAACAGAAAAATAACCTTATCCATGACCTTCGAATTGTAACGGGCAAAGCGGCATCTTGCTCGGTCTGCGTTCGGCAAAACGCGTTTCTGCGTCGTTATCTGCAGATGTGTGACGTCACAGCTACGTTATCTGTTCGTTCAAGATTTTTCGAACGCAAAACAAAAAAGTGACACACTGACAACGCAGAACCAGTTTTCCCCCATTTTTTTGTATTTATATTTAATGGCAAGAGTGTATTTTAAAAAGATTTTTACTCTCCCATTCGTTGACTTTACGGGTGCGGATCTATTTTAAAGCGGATCGCTCCGCTTTGTACTCAAAACTAGTGAACTCGTTAATTTAAAAGGAATAATTAAGTAATAATACTACTTTCAGGGATACTATAGACCATATTTTTTCAGTAATTACGTATTTAAAGTTACGTAATTACGGTCAGACACCGTAGATTCCGGTTTTTGAAACAAAAATGCGGCCAGAAATTAAATTGCGGATCGCTGTGACTCGATGCGGATCGGTCTAACTTGCAGAATACCGTCCGTTATTGAAAACCTGCTCAGAGTTAATTACGTATCCATAAATAAAACAAGGGGATGGATAATATTTTGTGCTTGGAGTAGATACAAAATGTTGCTAATGGGAGATTTAATAAACGCGCGGATGGGTTTTAACGATCCGCACTTTTTCCGATCCGCAACTTTAGGGACGTGCCCATAAAAGTCGCGGCATATTTCTGGAGTGTTATTTTCTTTTTCTTTCGTTCTTTTCCCCTCTCCCCCTCTACACGGAAATAGGTCTAACGAAAATGGGATCATCCGGCGAAAGTTGCTTTCCCTTTTTCTCGACAGATTCGTTTTTCTTATCTAGAAAAAGATGAATTATATTTGAGGAAGCTGTTTTTTTTATTGCATCTTGCGGACTCGATCCGGATCAAAGGTCGTCTCGAAACAGCATTTGAACTCATTCCTTGACTGGAATTTGCCCCAACAATCTCTTCTTCCTTATATCCCGCTTCCTTTTAATGCCGAGGATTGAGAAACGCAAAGGTGCTTTCCGTTTTTCTCCCCGTCCGATTGAAGAAACCCGTCTGTGACGTCACCGTGATTACGTGAGTGTCGCTTTTTATTTTTTTCGTTCGATCGGCGTTCGAATCTCGCCGCCATTTTGATTTCTCTCGAGATTGCGCGCGAGTCAAAACTAGTTTCTGCGCAACAATAAAATAGTCATCGTAATAATTGCCAATCGCAACATCCTCGTTATATAAAGCGGAAATAGCGATATTCGAGTGCGTTACCCTGAATTTAATCTTAATAACCCGGGTTTTTCCGGAGAAACGCCCACTGCGACCGTCTTTTCCGATGAATACCGTTTTGAAAAACCGCGCAAACGTACCGGTATGTTGTCCACTATGTATCGATACCGATCGATACATCGGAGAAACAATACCGGCACAATGTCGGGACCACCCTGGTCGGGACAATAAAATCCGGATAAAATCGAATAAAACCAAGATAAAAGCCCATAATGCTGTGCGTAGCAGCACAGCTTGTTTTGCATATGACTTTTGCGATCATAAAGGGGGTTTTATGGACAAATTATGTTAATTGGTTTAAAAATTTAAACATGGCGGCCGCCGCCATTTTCGAACGTTTTTTAAACCGGTCGCGTTTTTAGTTTGCAGTGTACTCGACAATGTTTCGTTTGCTTGATATACAAATGTGAAACCTTGGTGTGAAATCGTATTTTGCAAGTTTTCAAGGTTATTTTCAGTAACTACTTAAGAACCAAGGAGTTTAAACTATCGTGTTTCCCTAATTTTGTCACGTAATCAAGTTGTAATTCTAATGTAATTATATAACAGCTCGTTGTTTTTATGGACTTAAAAAGTAAATGGAAAGTTAAGTTCAAGGTTTTCCTTTTTATTAGTAGGTGGGGCACCTTTTCTTTGGGGCGTTGCCGTATAATTAATTCCTGTTTAAATAAACGTTATTATTGCACAACCCCAAGGGTAAAGTGACGTCACATGTCTGTGGTAAATTCACGTATGAGAAATGGTATTTGTGTTTTTGCAATATGAATTAAATTTTATGTACTGTTATAACCGAGTTTATAACTTCTGACTTACCCCCTCCCCTATAAATGACACAACTTCTGAATAACCCCCGCCCCAATGACATAATTAATAGATTGCCCCCATAGTGCACAATGCGGAAGTTACTGTAATTTTTGCAAGTTGTCATATGAGATCATTGATGAGACTTTGCTAAGTAAACGATGTAATACGAAACCACGAAACCGTGCACATAGTGTGTCATTTGGCCGCTAGGTGGCGCTGCATGTTCTAGTCGTTGCACCTGTTCTTGTCACTCGAGCTTTGACTCGATCAGTTCAGTAGCGCCACCTGACGGCCTATTTCCGCAACTAAAAATATACAATTCAGCTGTTATTATTGTTTCTTTATTTTTTAAATAATTTATAATTGTTTTTATAGACCTAATTCGCTATTGTACCATATAAAGAAGGATGTTGCCATTAATTAACCTGATATTCCCTTTATTGCAATAAAACTTTTTTATAATATTATAATAATGATTTTTGTAAGGAAAAAAAAATCCACGTTTTGATTTATTACCTTACGCAATCTCAATTCAGTTTCTTTACATGATTTTTATATTAATTAGCGGATTTATTAGAGCATTTATTTGCGTTTTTATTCACGTTCTTGTTTATTTGTTTGCGTTATCGCAGCGCCATCTGGCGGCGGTCGTATAACCGCGTTTATGGAAATTGATTGAGAAACATGCAAACGAGTGAACATGGTGGAAAAATTGATTGGAAATCGGGGAAAATGTGGAACGAGAAAGAGTGTGTTTTTCCCACAACCTAGTTATGGTCACGTATGACCCAGTAATGGACCAGCAGGTCGCATGTAGGCCTAATAAAACTCGGTTTTGCAATATGAATCATTTAATGTCACACTAAAACTAACTGCTGTCATGTCATTCCCACACTTGAACATTGATCATGCAAATGCAGTTAACCACCTCCTGTCCGTAATATATTTCCTATATTTTTTCCTCTCCAGAAATTATGGTTTTGTTATTTTTCAATGGCGATTATTGCAAAATAATTTTTGGGCGCCCTCTGGTGGCATAAAACGAACTATGGGACGTTGCATGGAATATTACAAATTTAGTATTTTCATTGTAATATACTAAAAATTGTATTTGTTTTTAAATTATTATTGCTTTTTAAATTGACAGTCACTACGTTGTAGTTCTATCTGGAACAACCAGAGGGCGCAATTTGTACCGCGCATGCGTGTTTTAGAATCGAGCGAAATACTGTATTTTTCATTATAATGAAAAAAGGGAAGTTGATAACGATTTTTTTACAGTTTTGAATTGTTTTGAAAGTTTCGTTGCAAAGATCAAATAAAATAGGCAACAAAAGTGATTTACAGGACACGTTGACCGGTTTAGCCGGTCAGCAAGCCGGCGGCGGCTTGAAACTAGATATATACTATGTATGTTGCCATTTCGGAAAAATTGTTGTTTACAATATTCGTACTGTACCTAGTTTTTTCCAGCTGTGATTGACAGCTTATTTTTCACAGATGTTTTGTTAAAAATCGAAAAGAATTGTAAATCCAGCACATATAGAGATGGAGAAAAAGGGTTAAGGGTGGACAGGAAATAATTTACGTTATATAATAACATGAACCGGTTTTGTAGCCGAGTTACCGCTGAAAATGAGGTGTACGACGAGAGTTTGTCGCGTGCCGATCCGTGGCAGCGCCCCCTGGCGGTCGGTGAGCGACTCGAGAAAATGGAAATGACATATAAGCCTTGTCCTTGAATCGATCCCAAAGTCAGTGCCAGTTTTATATTATGATCGGTTTTCAGCTGTGAAAGCGACGACGGACGCCCTCACTCTTCGTGCTTTTTGTAATTTTAGCGTAGTTTTTTACCTGATTGGAATTTTGATAGCGAAAAATTCACGGTCTTCCTTTTATTCTTTTCCAAAATGGCGGCGTTCTTTTTTCCCACTGTAGCTTGGAAAAGTAGATATTCTCTCCTAATTTGGGGTGAAAGTAAAGGAATTTCATAGAAATAAACTGCTTGTGATTCGTTATGACTTCCTTTTACGAACAAGGAACTATAAATGGAAATTGCAAATTGTTCGAATCGCATCCGCCATTTTTATTACTGTCATGGCTGCGTTTGCAAACGATACGTACCGGTATTATATCGATACATCACGCATAAATCCAATATGGAGGCTGCAAAAAAGTGGCGGAATAATATCAAGCGTTTTAAAAGTAGGTTTTGGCCGAGTTCAAGCTATGTATCTCATGAGATTCCCATTATCTATGAATTGAATAACTAATTAAAATTTCATGTGAAGATCGTTTCATGATAAGCGTAGTTTTACTGTGCCCACCCCCTTTTTTCTGTTGGCCCAAAGTCCTATTATATTACGCCCATTTCCTGTGAAAGAAATTTCATTGCCGATATATGTATTTTTATATAAATCAGTAGACGGCGCTGTGTCACTTTTTAAGCGAGTTTTAGTGCAGATGGGTTCAAAAATTCAACACGGGTGGCGCTGCATCGCGAGTACCTAAAAAAAATAACATGAATAATAATGGATGTACAAATATAGCTTCAAATATGGAAAATACAGGAAATGCGATAATAAAGAACTTAGTTATAAAGGAAAGTAGTCGGAAGTGGTAGGAGGCGTGTCCATTTCCGGTGCGGAAGTAGTAAATATATAAACGGTTGAATGTCAAGGGGAAGACCGCTTTTCTTGGAACAGCCACTTATCACTGAATCCAAGTTTTTGTCCATTTTGGGTGATAAATGATACACATTTGTCACCTAACATACCTGAGTCATCGGGGAAACGTGGTAATGTTATTAATGAAAGTTAAAGTTCATGTTTATTGACAGTTGAGAAAGACGCGTTTTGAAAAACGTTCGAATTTCGGCCGCCATCTTGGCTTCGATGCAAATGGCGCCGTTTTGGGTTGCGTTTTGGGCAAGATTCTTGGAAAGTGCGGTTTAGGTGGGTGATCGATGACGGTGTGTGCGTCGTCATTCGGTCTTGTTTCAGCAGCAGATTACATCGACATGTAACTGCTAGTGAAGCGAGCGTGAGTGTAGATTTGGCATTTGGTTTGTTTTCAAGCGCACGTCGACCCATTTGTGCTCCAGAATTTTCTAGTTTTGAATATCGAGGCCAGCAAGAAATGAGAAAAAGAAAAACACGTATATACGGTCGTTGTTTTGTTTTGATCGCATTATATATACGTATTACGATATCTCTCTTTTGGTTAAATCGTACATGTATTCTATTTTTATATATAAAGTGTCATGGCGTTTGTCGATCGGCCTGACAAACGGGTTGAGAAGGAAGCTGGGAAGGTTGGATGAAAATCACGATAAAACCGGACCGCCACTTGAGCAGATTGCCAATTTTGGAGCTGACCTTGTAAAGGGTCACGGCTCAGTTCTTAATTCCCATTTCGAGGCAAAGGGCGGCTCCTTTTTCACCCTTTTTCAGCCGCCGATATTAATCGCATCGTAGGCGAATCAGTTTTGCGAAATCAAAAGTGCGCACGCAATGGAACGTTGTCAGATTCAAATTCAAATCGGTGCGCATGCGCACTCGCTAGTTCTGCGCAATGGAACGTTGTCAGATTCAAATTCAAATTAGTGCGCATGCGCACTCGGTCAAATGGAATGTTTTGGTCGCTGCGGTTTCCGTGTTTTTGTGCATATAATCTCTTATTTTGTATGTATAATGATGAAAACGATTCATCTTGATAAGAAAATAACATTTCCTTGTGTAATCGCTCTGAAAGAACTTTGGATGGGCAACTTTATTCGGGGTTTCAGGGCAAAATATGATTTGGAAAAACCGTTAGAAATTGAAAACGGAAACGAACTTAGGCCTAAAAAAAGATAAAAGATGCCGTTGGCGCCATCTACATGCCATTTCCCGGTGAAATTATTAAATAACATTATAGTAATGATAAAACTGATTCAAGAAGTTTAAATCGTATTGAGATTTGAATTAAAAATTGTAATGTTGATTAGTTGGAAATTTCAGAATGTGTTGTACACAGTTGCCGAGTTTAGCCGTGTGGAGGCGCCAGCTGTACTTGTTTGTTTGTTCTCCTGCATGCTGGGTATAAATGGCGATTTTCACAGGAATATAGGTCTGAATTAATTGTTGTGAAATAGAAAGCTCAAGTAGGCCTAGGGAACAAAAGTTTTTTTCTTCTGTATAAAAATAATTCCCAATTTCACTTGAAATCCGATAGTTTTTATTTGGCACAAGATTCAAATTTCCAGATAGCACAGTTGTGAAATGACATTATCAACGTTGAAGTTATAGGTTGCCTTGCCACACAAACGATATTTTATTTATTTCGGCTCAGGTGTTCCAATCAATCATGTTCCAAAATCGATGGACACGCTCCAATAATCGCCGCCATCTTTCTCCTTTGTTTACCAAGTCACATTTGCTGTATTGATGGATTGCATGTATACGCTAATGAACATACAGTATCAGAAAAGTGGTCACCATTGTGTGACCTTGGATTGCGATAATGAGATTTAACAACATTCAGGCGGGTTTGAGTGATGACACTTTATAAACTAGGGTCTGACTGGTGTAATGGCCGCCAAATAACACTGAAGGTTTGGCCATTAGCCTATATGGTAGGCCTACTGCTATCAAGACATATCCTATAATATATTCTAGTTTGGGATATTCCTGTTAACAATCGAGTACTTCGACCTATTGGAAATCCAGTTATTAGAAGCTAGTACAGAAGTGCTGTATTTCGCCGTGCAGAGGTCGCTGAATCCTTGCTTATAGTTAGGCCTAGTTGTATAACGGAAAATGGAACGTTTGGGAAATGCGGAAGTGCGCATGCGCACCATTTCAAATTTGAACTCGCAATTCGAACGTTGTTTATTAACAGAGTTGCCTGCCATTGGTTGAAAAACGTTCGGAAAATGGCGTCTTTACAGGAAAAAACAAGTTTTCCCCCAATAAGATTGCATAATTTAACTCTTCACGCACTCCATATTGGAAATAGGAGGTGCTTACTGAAATCGGTCGATTAGTTATTAGGCCTAGTTGTAACGGAAAATGGAACGCCGCAAGGAAGGGGGCGGAGTGCGCATGCGCGGGTTTTTCAAATTTGAATCTGCGAATCGAACGTGGTGTCAGAATGGAATGTCGGCGGCCATGTTGGTCGGTTGGGACTCCGCCCGCGTAAGGGCAACGATTTCAAACCACCATTCCGGCAATACTCGCTCCGATATTAGGCCACTGGGCTTGTTATTGTATCGATCGACATGTTGGAGCCGCTCCACATGACTTGACACCCACTTTCGCCCAAGAAAATGGCCGCTTTTTTCCGTACGTATACGTTGCATGGCCGCAGAGTTTTGGGCGCTGCAAACGCGCTCTCGTCCTCCCACACTTGATTCAAGTCTTGATTCGGCCTCGTTTTTTTTCTTCTTCTTCACGTCCCCTCTCGCAGCTAGTCTCCCTTTCACATTTTTTTTTGTTTTACAATTTTACTTTGTTATTGCGTCGCTTGCATCCGTCACTCCGTATGTACTGGCAACTCGGGTGTTGGTTGTGTTATTTGGAAAAGAGTTTTTTGAGTTTTTGCGGTTGCGCAACAAGCAAGAAGGCGCCTCTGCCTGCATATAAAAAGCACGCAACCACTGCTGCCAACACTCATTGCAACTGCATTAGCACTAGGAGAAGCAGCTAAGCTCTCTTCTCTCTCTCTCACCATATAACAATTGACATACAGCCTTTAAAACAAGCTCGTTAATCCTCTGTTTTGGTTTTTGTTTCAACTTTTACAGGCCTCAAGGAAAGATTTTGACAAAAATGCGGCCGTCAGCGGCAATACTAGCCCTGGTAGTTGCTGTCAGTCTTTCAGGTAATTATTGTTGTACGATTTGGTGGATGAGGGAATGCAAAATTAACATGGGAAATGTTTTTGTTTTATTTTTATTATTTTAGTTGGTGTGGCCAATGCTCAAAGACAGAGGCAAGAAACGAAAACAGGAGGGGAACATTATGGAGGAACTGGTGGAGGTATAAAACAAGTGAACATTTTACATTTTAGGAAATAGGATTTAATTGGGGGATTTTTTTGAAATTGGAAGTGTAGCAGCATGTGATATTTCGAATATATACAGTTAAATGGAAAGAATGTTTTAACCTGCATAAACTTAATGTGATATGGAAATTTTGCCTAAGCACTCTGGAAAACCAGGAAAACTCAAGGAAAATGGTAATAGCAGATTGGGATGAACCGTATGCAAGTTGAATGGATGACTATTTTATTTTTCCTAGTAAACTTAAATGGAACAGGAAATCTATTTATATATAAGCATTGATGAATAAATTTATGTGGGGAAAGGTTAAAGTTTAATTTCCTTCATTTATCTTGGGAGGATATATAGAATATATATAAATGTATATATTCGAGGTAATGTGGTTTTACTTTCTTTTCAAATCCTTTCTCGCATTTTGCGAATACGTTCCTTTCGTGAGAAGCAACCCACACACGCTTTACTTGCAAAACACATATTTGAATGTGCAAATGTGATAAGAAAAGGTAGAGAGTTCATATACAGCAAAAACCAGTATATTGTTTGCGTGAGGAGGTGAAAAGTTAAAAGTATTGTTCGGGTTTGCGCAGTGTCATCTGTCGTGATATGCTAAAATAATGGAAAACTATTAATAATACTATTATAAGAAAGGAAAAGAAAGTTTACTGGTAATTTCCCTTATTTTTTAAATGTTTGTCCCCTTTTATATACATTAGGGTTAATAAAGTCTTGTTCACTAAGGCAATTGAGTGTTTTCTTGCTCCCTATTGGCTGCTCTCACTTTCCCTATTTCAACTGACGCAACAAGCAAAGGAAGCCACGCCTACTCTATTGCTTAAAAGTGAGCAAGACTTTGTACCATTTGAAATATAACACAAAGTAAGGAAATGTGGGTAAATGTGTGTGGTGCGTGAAGTAACTTGTCACTGTCCGACATATTGTATTGTATGTAGTATTGTAAATTGTAAAGACCATTGTGTCGATGTAATGTGTGTGTGAAACTGGTTGTGATTGGTGCAATCCGACGTCCGCAATTGGCACAGTGCGCTACTTGAACAGCCGAGTGGCATCGGCCGGCGTGGACTCCGGCATCGCGGCGGTCACCGCTTCCTGGTACCGTCAGAAGTTCAGAACCTCCGCAGCTGCTGCGACCACAGCACCACCACCACCACCTCAACCTCAACAGCCATCCAGGTTGATCCAGACATCTTCGCAGTACGATCCCGTGAAGATGGGTCACGCGCTCAAACTGGAAGAATCCCCGCCGCAGCAGTTCAAGAAGAAGCCCGCCTCCAAGGTCCACCACAAAAGAAGGCACCACCACGGAGAGTACATCGAACATGCCAAGAAGGTCCAGGCACTTACAGCCGGGACTTCGGAGTACCGCGCCATCCAGGAAGGGTCTTACTTCGACAACCGTACCTCTCAACGCGTGCAACCTCCGGCGCCACCTTCCGCAAACTCACTCAATAAAGATGTACTTTTCGATTGGGAGAGGAAACAACAGCAGAGGTACTGGAGGACGTCCACCACTCAGGGACCTCAGGCTTGGGGGGTAAAAGAAGGGTACGTGGCGACGCCAAGACCCGGGCACGGAGGACGCGGGGGACAGAAGGAGAAGAGGAACAGGTGGTTGGAGTACGTGGGGAGGTTGTCGACGACCGGTGGTTCCTCAAGCTCCTCAAGTTCCTCCAATTCGGGATCCGTGGGGTACCATCGCGGTAGAAGGCCGCAGCAGAACAACGTGGTCCACAACGCGGAAGATGGGGTGTCCTACGCGGCAGGTAGCTACTTCGCCCACAGGACATCATCAACAGGAAGAAGGGCACCTACTTCCGTTACAACGAACCCAAGAGGTAACAATAACAGCAGAAGGACCAGGCCAACTACTACAGCGGCACCTACTACGACAACTACCGCGCCAACTACGACAACAGCTCCGCAAACAGATGACCGTGAAGATGATTACAACTACGGCAGCAGCAGCAATAATAATGAGAATGGTGGCAACAGGCATTTTGAAGAGGATTACGACGAATCTGTTCATCCACTGGAGAGATTGTCTCGCGGTTGATGTGCCGATTTGATGCCGCGACAAACCCACCCGCAATGTCAATGTTCTCGCTTTATACACACGTATACAAATATAGTTCTATATTTTTGTTTTCTGTTGTATGTAATCTTTGTGCCAATTGAATTTTATATAACGTGGTCCAATATACGGAAAGATTGGAGAAATAAAAATCACGGTGTGTACCGTAACTTGTTATATTTTGTAGTTTTTCCAACGATTCCAACAATGCGTGATTGTTTCAAAGTGGTGATGTTGTTGTTGTTGGTAATATTCAGTGGGGACGTTCAACCCGTCTTCTTGTTAGTTTTTATACATGTGAATATGTTGGAAACGGCGTCACCAGTTTGTCGTACCGTGTTTTACGTGTTTTTTGTCTTTGTACATTATAAATTCCGTGTTTGCGCTCAGCTGAGATCCAGTTATTTATTATTAGCCACTGCAACTTCTTGTCTTTTGCTTGACTGCGTGTGTTTGTGTACTTAAAAAAAGCAAAAAACAAGATGGGTTGATGAAACGTACAGGTATAATTGGATATTATTGGGTTTTAAAAGTGCCGAAAGCTGACCGCGGAATGAGAAACTCGTAAAGCGGAGATTCCCATAGAGAAGAATCTATTAAAATAAACTACTGGAACCAGTCTTATTTAACTGTATTCTGTCCAGGTGGTCCAATGGAAATTTGTAGTTTATAAATTTATAGCGTGGTGAAAAAAATGCGGCGATTTGTATTTTATTTTATTTTATTCAAGCGGTACGCGTGTAGAAATGGAAAACACATTTGTATTTTTAATAATGGTGTATCCTTGGTCAATTAGCATTTAAGTTTATAGCACTTGAGTGTTTTCAAATGTTACTTCCTTAATTTAAATTGCCCCTGATATACCTATCTTTTAAAATGGGAAGCGCGTGATGAGATCTCATTTTATTTAGAGTCAACCTTGCAATTTTATTGTTGCAGGAAAGTTCCCAGTTTGGTATTGAAATGCATTGTTTGGTGAAGTGGAATAAAAAACGCCCTTATGTAAAAATAATATGTTAATATTTTCAATTGATAAATTATATAGGAATTTCATTGTTTTCACGCGTGATGTTATTCTCGCCAATTAAATTAGAATATGAAATGCCTATTTTAGGACAACTGGAATAACTTTAAAACCAGGGTTAAAATAATGTAACCTTTCATTTAAAGAAAAATGCATACAAATTACAATAAAACTTTATTTTTAATCAATCAAATTGCATTTTTATAATTGCCGGTGGTAACTTTGCGTTTAATAGTGTTAAGTTGCATTAAAATCGGCTTAATGAAACAAAGATGACTTCTGCTTATTATTTCCTGAGTTTGAATGTGTGTCAACGTTGTTTTAACGTTGTTTTAACGTTGGTTCTTTAGGATAATAAGTGAAATTTGTGTTTGGTGTTTTGAAAAGTAGCGCGTTAACACGTATTTGTTTTTTATATTTTTATATATTTATTTCTGTTGCTGTAAGAAAATGATTTGCTATTATTCAGAAACATGTAATAACTATTATACTGTACATAATTAAGTAATATTTGAAGTTGAACTTTAGGAATTATTGGGATTATTAGGAATGTGTCGTGACGGTTCCCGCGCTTCGAAAAAACCCTTCGCTGACTTGTAACTTTTTACTCTCCCACGCAAGACATACCTGTCATTATCTTAACCTGTCATTACGCTATACAGGTTTCAAAACTAGTTGTTCTAAAATAATGATCTATTCACCAGATTGAATACTGTAATTTTTATTTTTTGTTGTTAGCTGTACGTATTAATTTAACGCTGCTCACGCAATGTAAAGTTAGCGAATATAACAAATTAACTAGAACCTTCTTGTTGAACCGTTCTTCCAGGTTTCTACCAGGCCAGCTACTCGCCATGCGACCAGAGGTCCTGTTACCCGGCCACGGGAAACCTCCTGATAGGCCGCGAGGACCGCTTGACCGCTTCGTCCACTTGCGGCATGAGGAGACCGGAGCGTTTCTGCATAGTGAGCCACCTGGAGGACAGGAAGAAGTGCTTCACCTGCGATTCCACCCAGCCGGGGCGCAGGAGCCATCGAGTGCAGAACGTGGTGTCCAGGCAGGGAAGACGCAAGGACTACTGGTGGCAGTCGGAGAACGGAGTGGAGAACGTATCGATACAGTTGGACCTGGAGGCGGAGTTCCACTTCACTCATCTCATCATGACGTTCAAGACCTTCAGGCCTTCGGCGCTCTTCATCGAGAGGTCCTTCGACTTCGGACAAACTTGGCGGGTTGGTTGGTCTTTCTGTCCGACCGCGAGGTGCGTACCGATGACCGGTGGTATATTTCCACATATATAAAACATTAAACAGCAAGTAGTTAGTCCAAGTTTCCTACATCTGCGGAGTTGATTTCATCGCCAAGTACATGAAGTTTGTACGGCTGTGCATACGAATCTTAACCGGTCATCGGGGCATTTCAAGAAGTCTATATACTGAACGACTTGCACTGTTTATTAAGTTACTAACACGTGACTTGATTGCCAGATCTACAGGTACTTCGCGTACGACTGCTCGCAGTCCTTCCCAGGCATCCCGATAGGCCTTCCGAAGAAGATCACGGACGTGGTGTGCGATTCCCGCTACTCGCTGGTGGCACCGTCCACCGAAGGAGAGGTCATCTTCCGCGTACTTCCTTCCAACGTGCGAATCGATGACCCGTACAGCGAAGAGGTCCAGAACCTGCTCAAGATGACCAACCTGCGCATCAACTTCACCAAGCTGCACACTCTCGGCGACGATTTCCTCGACCAGAGGGACGAGATCAAGGAGAAGTACTACTACTCCCTCTACGAGCTGGTGGTCAGGGGTTCCTGCTCTTGTTACGGGCACGCCAGCAGGTGCGTGGCCTTGCCGGGAACCGAAGACTACCGGCCGATACCGGACATGGTGCACGGTCAGTGCGAGTGCACGCATAACACCAAGGGGCTGAACTGCGAGCACTGCGAGGACCTCTTCAACGATTTACCGTGGAAACCGGCCGTGGACAAGAACATCCACGCGTGCAAGAGTAATTTTTTCCTCCTCCGTATATAACCTTCTTAATAAACTTGTATTAAATGCAATTGTATCTCACCGTAGAATGCAACTGCAACGGTCACGCCACAAAGTGCCACTTCGACCCCGCGGTCTACGAGTCGACCGGTAGGATCAGCGGAGGAATCTGCGACAACTGCGAACACAACACCATGGGAAGGAACTGCGATCACTGCAGACCTTTCTTCTACAGGGATCCATCCAGGGACATCACGGACCCTGGCATCTGCCAACGTAATAACAGAAACCAGCATTTCTTCCAGTCAATTCAAATCCATCAGTAACATTTTTAAAAACTTACTGTTTCAGCGTGCGATTGCGATCCTCGAGGATCAATGGACGATGGCATCTGCGATCCAAGGAATGAGCCGGAAAGCAATTTAGAGGCCGGAAGGTGTCATTGCAAGAGGCACGTTGATGGACGGCGGTGTGATCGTTGCAAGAATGGGTTCTGGAACTTTCAAGCCACCAATCCTGATGGATGCGAGCGTGAGTTGATGATGTCAGGGGTATTTTATGTTCATAGCCCAAATATAAAAGTCACAGACTATGAATTGTTTTTAAAGATGTGACCTACAGGGTGGGGCAGGGAAACTGTCTTTTTTGAATGGGGCGTGGATTCACTCAAAATTAGAATATGTGATTGTGTAAAATAATTGGGAGTTTGTCTTAACCACGTAGCCTGCTCTTGTAACCTGGTGGGAACCGTTGGAAATCAGGGATGCCAGCAGTTTTCCGGGGAGTGCTTCTGCAAGCGGTACGTCACGGGACGCGACTGTAATCAGTGTCTGGTAAGAATTATCTACTTGTATATGTAAACTGCGAATGAAATAGAATTAACCAATGCGTTTTTCAAGGCGGAGCACTGGGGACTTAGCGACGACCGGGACGGTTGCAAACCCTGCGACTGCGACCCTGGCGGCGCGTACAGCAACAACTGCGACGTGGGAACCGGACAGTGCCATTGCAGACCTCACGTGACCGGGAGACGTTGCGACCAGACCGAACAAGGGTACTTCGTTGGCATGATGGACCACTTGCTGTACGAGGCGGAATTGTCGAAAGGAAGTCCGGTAAGGAGTGACTGCGTGTCTTGGTCTTGTTCCCTCTCGTGTTATCAATAACATAACTGACGATGTCTTTTTGCACCTTGGTTACATCAAGAACTGCCAAGTGGTGGTGAGAGAACCGTATGGTCCAGGTCCGCAGTACACGTCGTGGACGGACCTCGGCTTCATGAAAGCTTACGAGGGTTCGCATCTGGAGTTTGAAGTGGACAACGTCCGTACTAGTATGGAGTACGACATCCTTGTTAGATACGAGCCTCAGGTGAGGATTGTTACCCTGGGGAAGTGGAGGTGTTAGGTTTATTGTAGTGGGTTGTTAAGTTTGGTTGGTCGATGCAGCAACAGGGAAGGTGGGAAGATGTGACCGTGACGTTGCAGAGGCCCGGATTGGTGGACAAGACAGGAGCGTGCGCGAACACCATTCCTCAAGATGATGTGAAACACACTTCGCTGTCACCAGGTGCTCATTGGAGACGAATATTATAAGGCTCGATTGGTTGTCATGGTAAATGTTATAATAAATACGTGGATGTTACGTAGATTCAAGACACGTGGTGGTGTACCCACCAGTTTGTCTGGAAGCAGGAAAGAGATACAAGGTGAAGATAGAGTTGACCAAATACAGTCGCCAAGTGGACAGTCCATCGGCATCCATCCTCATCGATTCGGTAAACCTTAAACCTGGACCAAATTGAGTATTATATTTGATTAACACATGTGATACTGGAATTTTGAAATGAAATTGATTTGTTCTTTTGAAAAGGTGGTTCTTGTGCCGAGAATAGACGGAATACCATTCTTCCAAGGTTCGTCCATCAACGAGTACAGATTACAGGAGTTTGACCGCTTCCGTTGCGCGCAGTACGCATACACCGTCGGCGGGGACGTGGCCATCCCCGAAGTGTGCCGCCAGCTTCTGTTCAGCATCGGGGTGTTCACTTACGGCGAAGGTTTAGGTGAGTTTGAGCCGCTGATGATGACCACTTTATTAGAGAGTGGTTTATTTCATGTTTATATCTCGTGAATTAATCAATTTTAAAGGTCAATTAAATCCGTATTTACGAGGTCATTACGAGAGGAGGATTTCACATTTGGTGTTTTTAACTAGATTGTTCCTGTGATCCAACCGGTTCCGTGAGTGCCATCTGCAGTGCTCTTGGAGGACAGTGCCAGTGTAAACCCAACGTTGTCGGACGCCGTTGCGACCGTTGCGCCCCCGGCAAACACGGCTTCGGACCTTCCGGATGCCGCTGTAAGTCGACGATGAGATATGGAATCTCCAAACACAGAAAAGAAACGGTTGTTCATTTAGTTTTAACGTTTTCAATTACGATATTGAATTGCGTGATCAGCTTGCGACTGCAACAGCGTCGGATCCCTGGACAACTTCTGCGACGCGGCCACCGGCCAGTGCAAATGCCGGTCCAACACTTTCGGAAGACAATGCGACGAGTGTCAACCCGGCTTCTGGAACTACCCGACCTGCAGACCTTGCGAGTGCAACGGCCACGCGGACACCTGCGATCCAAGGACCGGGCATTGCGTGGACTGCAGGGATTTCTCCGCCGGACCCAGATGCGACAGGTGCGAGGAAGGCTTCTACGGTGACCCTCGCCAGGGCATCAATATAGCTTGCAGGCCTTGTCCGTGCCCTGGTACACCGGACAGCGGACACAATTACGGTCAGACGTGCTACTTAGACGCGCGTTCCCAGAATGTGGTGTGCAACTGCGAGTTGGGATACGCCGGTAACTAACGGTCCTTCCTCTTATTTTGGTCTCTTCTATTGGTAGTTGGGTTCATTGTTGATCGTTTCGTAGGTGAAAGGTGCGATAGGTGTGCCAACAACTACTTCGGCAACCCTTCGGTTCCGGGCGGCAGATGTCAGCCGTGCGAATGCAACAAGAACATCGATGAGTCCAGACCCGGCAACTGCGACCCTCTAACGGGGAAGTGCCTCCAGTGCCTTTTCAACACCGAAGGCTTCCGGTGTGAGAAATGCAAACCTGGTCACTGGGGTGACGCCATCAACCAGCTGTGCAAGGAGTGCGTCTGCGATTACCTCGGGACAAACTTCTCGGCGGGCCACTGCGATCAGGCCACCGGACAGTGCCCTTGCCTTCCGAACGTCATCGGGTTGTCTTGCGATGGTTGCAGGCCAAACCACTGGAAGATAGCCAGCGGCGAGGGTTGCGAGGCCTGCGATTGCGACCCGTACGGGTCGCAATCGGAGCAGTGCAACCTCTTCGATGGCCAGTGCCACTGCAAACCTCGTTTCGGGGGGAGGAAATGTGACCAGTGCCAGGCTAACCACTGGGGTGATCCGAACGCCCAATGTTTCCGTGAGTACCTTGTCGGTGTGGATCTTGAATCTTGAGATTTAAGAGGTTAAATCTGTTGTTTTTTGATTCCCGGTGCAGCTTGCGATTGCGACGTAGACGGCTCATCCACCTTACAGTGTAACAGGGAGAACGGAACCTGCGTTTGCCTTAAGGGTATCGGTGGTGACAAGTGTAACCGGTGCGCGAGAGGGTACACCGGACGAGCCCCTTACTGCGAACCTTGCGGGGAGTGCTTCGACAACTGGGATTACAACATAGGGCTGCTCAGAGGTACGAGTGGCTACTGTTTCAAGGAAATAACGTATATGTGATGAACGGGGATTTGTTGAGCAGAGGAGACCTTGGCGTTGCTGGAACTGGCGAGGAACATAAAGACGAAGGGTGTTCCCGGCGTGTACACGGAGCAGTTCGCGGAGATGGACCGGAAGCTGCAGAGCGTGCGCGACATCCTGGCCAGCGCCAACGTGACGAACGCGGACATCGAGGAACTGCAAGGGTTGATAGACCAGCTGAGGCAGACGCTGTCCAGGCAGGACGACGACGTGAGGGACGTGGGGGACAAGGTGGACAACACGACGCAGAGGATCTTCGACGCGAACGCGCAGCTCGACCGGTTGAGGGATCTGGCGGAGCAGTTGAAGAAAGATGCAAACGACTTGAAGAATAACGCCACTGCTGTCAAGGAGGCCAACGTGGAAGGTGAGATTTACTCACGAGTTGGAATCTAGTACATGGTAATAAATGGTAACGATGGTTAGGTGCGCTGAATATCACGAGGGACGCGTGGAAGCGTTCATTGGCGGCCCAAGGGGTAGTGGACAGAGCGGAGTTGAAGTTGCGCGACTCCGCCAAGGAACGCCAGAGGACGGAGAGCCTGATGGACCGGGCCCGCGACGCGTACAACAAGACGTACACCGAGAACCAAGCGGCCATGGACGACATCTCGGCCCAGATCGAAGCCCTCGAGGACCAGATCCCCGGACTGAACAAAGCGGTGTGCGACAACTTCGGGGACCCTTGCGACGCGCTGTGCGGCGGCGCCGGGTGCGGAAAGTGCGGCGGGTTGAGCTGCGACGCTGGGGCGGTGACCAAGTCCAAGAACGCCCTGGACCTGGCCAGGCAGGCCGACGACATCCTGAGGGACAAGGATGCCAAGGCCACCGAGCTGCTGAACCTGGTGGCGAAGGCGAAGAGGGACGCGGACGAGGCGAGGGAGGAGGCGCAGAAGGCTTTTGATAAGGCCCTGGAAGCGAAGAACAGGTCGGAGGGTGCGCAGGCTGATGTAGAGGACCTGTTGGATCGTATATCCAAGTTCCTGGAGAGCGAGAAGGCGAGACCCAGTGACATCAGGGACCTTGCCCAAAAGGTGCGTGAATATTATTACAGTCAAACCTATGTGTGGTGGAAACCTGTGTATTATTTGAGCCTTGTCTATTGTTTTAACCCTGTGGAAAGTTTTTGTGGTCTTTGAGATTGCACTGTAGACGGTTTTCACTGTATTTCCATATAATTACTCTCATCGTTTGTAATGAATTAAATTTGTTTGTTACAGACTTTAGCGCTGTCGATATCTTTGAGGCCGGAGCAGATCGAAGAACTGGCCAAACAGATCAGGGACGTGATCGACAGTTTGACGGACATCGACAAGATCCTCGCGGCGACCGCCGCGGACCTCGAGCTGGCCAAGGGGCTGAGGGACAGAGCCGATCGTGCAAAGTACATCACTCTATTACTTTCTTTCCACTGTTTCGATTTGAAATTACATACGAATATCTCAGGAAAGATGCAGAAGACGTGCTGGAAACTGCCCAGAGTGTTGCAAAAGCACTGGACGACGCGAGGGACGCGCAGGAAAAAGCCCGTGCCGCCATCGACAAGGCCAACGGTGACATCAACGCCACCGAGAGTGACCTCCATCAGGTCTCTTAATCAACGTCTTCACACATATACATACTTAACTTTAATTTTATCAAGAACCCGTAAAACTAAACAGCGAACGTTATCCATTTACAGATTGCCAGTGAGACCGCAGTTGCGCAGGAGGTTGCCAACAAGTCTGTGGATGACGTGGAGAGATTGAAGAAGTTGCTGGATGACTTGAAGAAGCAGTTCATCGAGAACGAACTGGCAGTGAGGAAAGCCGGAAAGGAAGCAGCAGTGGCTGGTTCTTTGGCCAATCAAGCTCAAGAGGTTGTTTTCAGATACCGTTACGTATAACTCCTTTCGGTGTACATATAGCGTAACTGTGTTTTCTTACTGTTCCTCCTGGAAGTCTGCCGGAGAACTGGAGGAAAAATACGAAAGGGCTTCCGGTCTTCTGAAGCAGAAGGAAGAGGAGAGCAAGTCGGTGCAGGCTCGCGCCACCGCTTTGCGCATCGAAGCGGATAAGTTGGCCGCGGACACCGAGGAGCAGATGAAGGAGTTGCGAGGTCCGTTTACGAACGATGGTAGTTAGTAGCTATGTATAGTGGTGGTTTTGATGGAAATGGTGAGGTATTTGCAGAAATGGAGGTGGAATTCAACAAGACGGAGAAGGAACTTCACGATTACTCGAAGGAGCTGGACGAGCTGAACGCGCAGATGATGGACCATCTGGTCTACATTGAAACCCAATCTTCCGAATACCGTAATTGCCAACCGTAAGGAAACTAAAAAGAGTGCCAAGATGATGGATACCGGGTTTAACTCGTACCACACTGCCACGTGACAAGTGCCATCTCTCTCTGTTCTTCCGTCACTTGCGTATTATTACGATAGATGCCATAGTTTTCCAGGGCCCTTTATTTTTACCAAGTGCCTTATCAAAAAAGCCGTAAAGAGGATGAAGTAAGACAAGACAAGGAAATATATTTTTACGGTCCTCTTGGTCATCAATCTCATTAGCGATCACGTAACGTATATAGCGCAATTAACGGTGCCAATATTTTCTCTTTTTGTTTTTTTTACACCCCGTGCTTTATAACAAGTTCATTGTTTTGTTAATCTTGTTATTATTACTTTTTCTCCAGTGTGTCTTCTTGTTTTATTTCTACTTAGACAGCTTTTTTTGATGTCGTTGAGGGAACGGTCAACGTGGTGAGCGGAATCAAAAATGATACTATGTCTGTCCTTTTTCATCTTCTACGCGTTTACTAACTTAAACCGCTTTGAACCGAGACGAATAAAACCTGGTGCGAGTTGGTGCAATCATGTTGAATAAATTTAAAAGTTACTATATAGATATTTGTATGTAATTTGTTTTAGAATTTTACATTACAGGGAACTGCATATATTCTGTCGTGCGAAGAAAAAAGAAATTCTGGATTTCATTTCGTATTTTACTATTTTATACATGCATTTGAAAGGACGTAAGTATCTTGGCACATGTGAATTAAAAATGTTATTAATCTGGTGGTGTAAATTTATATTTTAGAGTACAGACAACCTTCATGCAAATGACTGCAAAGTTCACCTGATGCAAAGTTCTTCTGGAGCAGTTGCAAAGTTCTCAGAGCAATTACAAAATTGGATTGTGCAAGGTATGCATGATATGTGTCCCATTTATTTTTAAAGATATCTTTAATGATTATAACATTTGAAAAATTTTCTTGTACATCTATTTACAGGGAAGTGAGTGAAATCTGCATTGAAGTTTTCGAGACACCGGTGGAAATGCAGTGGAAGTTGGGATCATTGGTGATATGGGTTTGCGTGTTGCTCGGAGTCACTTTGGCACATTTTCAATGTGCGTAAATCATTTCAAGTTCATTGAATTGTTATATACAGGGTGAGTCACGTAACACTGACCTGCTCAATAGCTGGAATTGTGTGCAGTATAGGCGAATTATGGTTATTTGCAGGAATAGTGCTTGACCTTGGACTATTGAGCAGGTCAGTGTTAGGTGGCACCCTGTAAACGACCCGTTAGCATATTAATGCTATTTTGTTATTTATTATGTTGTTAAGTGTACATATGTGATATTATTTTATGTTAGATTAGGTTATGCTATACGTTTTATATATTTAATAAGTTATGCTAAGTTAACATAAGCTGGTATTTTATGGTGTGTTATTGTATATTTTGTGTTAACTATATGTTGCTTTATGTTGTACCAACTCCATTGGACTTTCCACTTTATTCCCAGGGTCTAAACCAGTAAATGTGCGAAAGGATGGTGTGCTCGCAGTGGGTGAAGGCCAGACCATTAGCTTAATCTGCGAAATATCTTTTCGTGCTGGATCCATCGGTTATAGTGATTGGACTTACATCACATGGCTGAAGAACTGGGAAAGGATAGATTATAACCAAAGAATATTTTATATCGTCGACGGAAAACTTTCATCTTCCATTTTGCGGTTTAACACGACTGTTGCGGAGGACTCCGGTGTTTACACCTGTTACGCAAGTCTGAATTTTACAAGGGGATCAGATTCTGTGACACTTAATGTTGAAGGTGCATTATGTATTCCACTTGCACGATCATGCGTACAATAAATACTAATGACGTTTAATTACAGTTGAAAAACCAACCGCGCCAAAATTGATTGAAGTGCTTTGCGGGTATGGAAATTTAGCCACTGTGGCTTGGGAACCTGGACCAGAGAACAATGCAACATTTAGGCAGTTTATCATTGAACACACCAACAGTTACACTCCAAACGTGTGGACACGAGTTGTTAGTTATGGATGGAGGGAGACGGTATGCTATAATTGCATTATAATTACCTTTGGCGCGTGTGAAAAAATGCCGTGACTGATTTGAGCAGCTCACTTTATCTTATGAGATGAATTACACCTTCCGAGTACTTACGGAAGGTGTTGGTGGACTCAGCCTGCCCAGTGATCACTCTGAAATCTGCACGACTTTCTCTGCGGTACCCAACAGACATCCCGACGGAGTACAAATAGCGGAAGATTCACCCGGCAAATTGGTCATATCGTGGCATGTACGTATAAGGTGTAGCTACTGGGTTCATATACCACTCAGGGGAAATGTGGAAATCTCAAGGAAATAGATTTAGAAAAATAGTTGTAATACAGTGAATCTTGTGTATGTTGACCACTCGCGGTTCCAAAAAAATCTGGTCAACTTTAACAGTCGGCCAACATTTTTAAAATTGCATAAAATTAATGTGCATGTAGTGGAATAATGACTTGTCTGACAGAAGCCATTTTTTTAATGTGGTTTTGATATTTTATTATCTGCATACTATAGCAAATGGATTACAACCATCTGAATGGTCCCGGCTTCTTCTACCGGGTCATCTGGAAGCCCGAGGACAACAAGGATTGGATGACGAAGGACGTACATGACTGGCAGCAAACTCAGCTTGTTGTGCCCATCAGTCTCGATCTTAAGCTTTACGTCGCCAAAGTTGAGGCACACAACAGTGTGGGAAAAGCAGAGAAAGAAGCTGAGATTGTCGTATCTGGTCTGATAACCCGAACACTTTGATGACCACGCAAAATATTCATATTAATGGATGAACATATTGTTTCTTATAGATCCTGATCCTTCCAAAAGCATATGGAAACTGTTCCAACGGATTTGATCCCAGCTGTTCTGCGTTCAGAAGATTTTCAATATATTTCCATAGGTAGTATGTAACGAAGCTTTCAATATATACGATTTATTTTAACATGTGCACTGGAAATTTTAATTAAATGGCTATTAATTCGTTGCGGTTATTGTGAATTTCGCCCTGCAAGACAACGTTGACGTGGTTAATGTTGCGGCGAAGTTCAACGGATACAACAAAGTTTTAGAATATTTTTCATTGCTGGAAAAAGGTAATGCTACCAACTGTTTTCTACCGGGTAGAAAAAAGGAGAAATTTGGGAAATATAGTGGTGTAAATTTAGAATTTAGCACCCACAGACAACCTTCATGCGAATGGCTGCAAAGTTCACCCGATATGAAGTTCCCAAGCAGTTGCAAAGTTCTCAGTAGAATTAGTTACACTTGAAGTTTAGAAGGTAAGCGTTAGTAAATGTGTCCTATTTGATTTTAAAGATATGTTTAAAGATTATAATAATGAGAAAGTTTTCTTGTACATCTATTTACAGGGAAATGAGCGAAATGTGCATTGAAGTTTTCGAGACACCGGTGGAAATGCAGTGGAAGTTGGGATCATTTGTGAAATTGGTTTGCGTGTTGCTCGGAGTGACTTTGGTACAAGGTAAATGTGCATAAATCATTTAAAATACATTGAACTGTTATGTATAGGACCCGTTTATAGCATCTGGGTGTTAATTATGTGATATTTTATATTATTCAGTATAGATTAGTGGTATTTTGTTATTTTATGTATGTTATTGCAAATATTTCATTAATATGTTTGTCTTTCTCTTTCCTCCTTCACCAGGGAATCGCCCTGTAACTGTGTTCCCGGATGGTATACGGGCAGCGGCTGTAGGTCACACCGTGGTCTTCACTTGCAGCATACTATTTTGCGTTGAAAACTTCGAAGATAGAGCTTCGACTTCCATAACATGGCTGAAGAACGGGGAAGAGTTAAAATTTAACCCAAGAATATATTATAATGTCGATGAAACTCGTACGTATTCGGAGTTGTTCATCAACAAGACTATTGCGGAGGACTCCGGTGTTTACACCTGTTCCGCAAGACTGGGTTCCCAAGAAGGTTCAGATTCAGCCACACTTAATGTTGAAGTGGGAATCCAGGGGTTACAGGAGATAGTGTTGCCTGCCAACGTCACTCGGTCCCAGGTCAGCATGTTCTTCACTCTCTCGGAGAACCACGTGAGAGTGTTGGCTTTCGACGGGAAGGATGATGGACCGTCCAGCGATGTCCTTGTCTTCCACACTCCTGAAGGAAGTCAGTCCCATCTGTTTCTCCTCTTCCATTTGTAAAACAAAAGTGTTTCATGATGTTTATGTACATGTCCTTCTTATTTTGGCATAATAGCACCAGGTCCGGTGGCTGCGTTTAAAGCTGTCCTTCAGGGTGACAGCGAATTGAAATTGACGTGGAAGGAACCTCTAGATCATTACGGTGTGCTCACCGGTTACAGGATCTCCTACCAAGAATGTGAGATATTAAACTGTTGTGTTGAGCTGATTAATGAAAGTTTTGACTTGGATACTCAGTGAGGGGAAAGTCTTTGGGTCCTCGAGTGGAGATGGAACCACGCATTAAGGATGCTTCTGCCGCCTTAGCAACGTTGACAGGTTTGAAGCCAGACACAAAATACAGGGTTACCATCACTGCCACGAACGCCCAGGGTCCCGGAGTTCCTTATTCCATCGAAAAGATGACTAGTAGCAAGAATACACGAGAACCGGACACTGGCATTTACACGTGCGTTGCGAAAACCCCGTTGGATGAAGTGACCTCTCCTGCGACACTGACCACTCAAGGTACTTTGGTTATTCCCTCAATTATCAAAGCCACTATAACAATTAATATTTATGTTTATGATTACAGTAGATGTGCCAAACGCACCCAAGTTGGTCGGAGTGAAGTGTGGGAAAACCAGTGCTCTGGTGACATGGCAGCCCATGGGAGACAACAGAGCACGAATACGTAACGTCATCATAGAGTACAACACTAGTTTCGCACCAGAAATTTGGCAGGTCGCTTATAATGAAAGTGTTGCTGTCGATGACCCTGACGTGGAAGTACGTCATCCCCCAACTCGATCGATGAAATTATTTATGGTAATGTAAGTACTTTGTTTTTACAAGGTACCCATGAGACCGTGGGCGAGTTACACGTTCAGGGTGACTGCAGGGAACAAGTCAGCACCTCTCCTGCAGCGATGCGAGACGCCACCTAACGTTCCTTTTAAAAATCCTGATAATTGTGAACTCATAAATTTTGTGCGAAGGGCTTATTATTCGTTTTCCTGGACGGTAAAATAACAGTATTTAGCTGTATATAGCATTTTGTAATATATAATTGCAATTGCGGGTTTCAGCCGATGCCGCCAATTGAACACAATGGGCCTGGTTTCTTCTACCGTGTCTCCTGGGCGAATATCAGGGGAAAAAAACATTCTTGGACCACGAAGGACATCCACGACTGGAAGCAGAAGACGTTCGTGGTGCCCTTCGAATTACGTAGCCCATTTGTCAGAATTAAGGTGGAGGCCCACAACAGCCTGGGACAGGCTAACGTAGCTGCACTTCCAATCAGGTATTTCACCAAAGATTTCAGTGATTAGTTTTTGTAATCGTACTTTGTCAATCGCGAAATATTGTTCGTTTTTTTTGGTTCCGATTGCACACATCATTGTGCATCGACCATTATATTGACAGTCAATTAAAAATTGATACGGTTAATTTTTTCAAATACCTGATTCCTTAACTTGGGGTCTCTGTAGAGATAAAATATATGTTATCTCGATTTTATTCAAAAAATCCAAAAGGGCAGATCGATCGCAAAACAAGGCAAATCTTCAGCTTGGAACAGGTAGAAATTTCCAGTAATTGCAGCAGACCTCCACATATGATACAAGTTGGAATTTGAACTTCAAAAAGCCATCTATATATGTATGTATGTATTGCCTATATGATAGCTACCTACTACTCTGGGAAAAGATCGAGTTATGACTGATATATGTTGATCAACTTGAATAGCGGCAAAGTTCAACAGATGCAGCAAACTTTTTCGGAAATAATGGCTAATTAGTTCGTATTAATTACGTATGAAATGTAGACGATGTGCATGCATAACTAACGACCTCTCCACGTGATACAAGTTCAAATTCGAACTTAAAATAGTCTCCACAAGCTCGTAAATAAGTCCAAGAGTATTATTAGTTTAATTGCTGGCAGTTGGTGTACTCGGTTGTGATGGTACCCTTGTGGAGGTTCCTAGCCCTTTTGGGACTGTCTTTCGTAGTGGTTGCTTCTTCCACTTCACCTCTGCCAAAGAGGGAAAGTAATTAACCACATTTTGATCCAAAAAATATCGCAATTTGCACATAAATTTCTGCACAATACTAATATAAACCTTGTTCTGTCATTTCACAGTACCAACTCCTCCTCAGATGTTAAGACGACCTCCTGCTGGCCTGTTGCTCTTCCAAGTGGCTGTTGGAATAGACGAGATACATAAACCATTCAGTTTGGAGTGTGAAGCAACAGGGACACCACCGATGAAGTTAGTCGATGTTTAGTTTGGAGGTTTTGATTATGATTTTTAATTTGTGTTTCACAAAGGTACCAATGGTACAAGGATGGTAGAGTGTTTGACTTTCAAGAGCACCATCAGAGAATCTCTCAAGAACCTGGCCAGGGAACATTAGTGGTGACAAAGCCAATGGATGTAGATGAAGGTTATTACTATTGCATTGCGACAAACCATTTGGGGACTTCGGTGTCCAACAGTGTCATGGTCCGCAAAGCAGGTTCGTTTCGTGGTGTCAAGGTTGCGTTTAGGTATGATATGGACTTGAACATGCATGACGTTTCAGATCTGGGAACATTCCCGGACGTAGCTGTCCAGGAGGTTTTAGCGAAGGAAGGAGAGCCTTTGAGCCTTCGATGCAGTAATCTGACAGGATTCCCGAAGCCGGTCTTCTCGTGGACCATTGAGAATAATGAGACGGGTGCTGTGAGGGACATCAACAGCTCCAGGATCACGGTGGACCCTGAGGGTACGTTGCACTTCACCAACGTGACTGCATCTGATGGCCTAGCTGATGACGAGTACTACGCTTGTATGGCGTCCAACGTGTTCAGGAACGAGTACAAGTTGGGCAACAGGGTTAAACTGAATGTGGTGTCGTCTTCTGCAAGTGAGTACTCACGTGCTATTAGTATAAATAGCTGCATGTTATTAAGATTAGATACAAACATGGATGATTTTTGGGGTCAAGTGACGCTGCAACCGCCTAGTAAGCAGTACACATCTCCATCTGATATCATCTCCAGAAGAGGAGAACCTCAGGAAATCCATTGTATATTCGGTGGAACGTGAGTGTATAGATGGTAACATTGTTTCTGTGAAGGTTTATGGGAAATGTACTTTTACACATGCAGACCTCAGCCCGAAATCGTTTGGCACAAGACCGGAACCTACACTACTATAAACGGCACGACTCTGAAGTTTAAGAAAGTTGATTTTCAAGATGAGGGCGTTTACAGGTGCAAGGCCAGCAATGGTGTTTCCCCACCAGTATATCATTTTGTATCTATCACAGTGCAAGGTACGCAATGGCCTCGTTTAATGATTTACATGCAGTGTTTTGGTGTTCTTCGAAACTTGTTTTCATGACATACGCAGGAATGCCATATTGGGTCACCGCGCCAAACAGTACCAATGCGGTCGAGGATGAGAATGTTCGTTTCGAGTGCAAGGCCTCTGGTGTCCCAGAGCCTGAAGTCCAGTGGTTCATCAACGGTGTCCCCATCGAAAGTAATATTTAAGTAAAATTGGCACGCGGTTCAAAAATGTGCGCGCGCTATAACAAGGTGGTTTTTCCAATGAATGTGTAGAAGCCCCACCGAATCCACGGCGAAAGTTGGTGTCACCTACTGTTATGGTAATCGAGGACCTGGAGAAGACAGACACAGCAGTCTTCCAGTGCGACGCATCCAACGAGTTGGGTTACGCGTTCAGGGATTTCTACTTGAACGTGTTCGGTAAGAGATGGATGTTAATTATATTGACACTTGTTAATTGCCACAATGGCATCCAGCGTGAATTTAACAGTGTATTGCAGCAAATCTGGAGCCGACCATCACAGAGCCACCTGAGGAACTTTACGAAACGTTGACATCGAACACCGTAACGCTGAGATGCCGTGCCTTCGGTGCACCTCGACCGCAATTCAGTTGGCTGCGCGATGGAAACGAACTGACCGGTGTTAATTACACCATCCTTCGGAACGGGGACCTGGAGATAACCAAGGTGCAGTTCACAGATGCGGGAAGGTACAAGTGCATCGCGAGGAACAGGCTGGGAAGCGATTCTTCTGATGATTCTTTAGGGCACCTTGAAGTCAAAGGTACGAATTGGCCAAGAGCCTGTTGTTACACCTAACATACTACATTGTATTGTATGATATTCAAGAACATACGGTGATCACGGCTCCAAAGCGGCATTACGTAGTACGAGCTGGTGATACGGCGACCTTGCGTTGCGACGCGGTGGCCGACAGCACATTGGATCTGGAGATAAAGTGGCACCGCAACTATAGGCTAATTGATTTCCAAGAGGACTTCAGAATTCAAAAGGGACCCAATTCCACTTTGGTCATAACGGAAACAAGGGAGTTCGACTCCGACCGTTACATGTGCGCTGCGATAACCCGATTGGATCAAGTTTGGGGTTATGCGACCCTCACCGTTCAAGGTACTATGCTTATATTCCCTCCAAATAATGAAAACGACTGTTCACTTAATTACTATTTACTCAACAATAGAAATATCGAACACACCGAGGTTGGTCGGAGTGAAGTGCTCCAAATCCACGGCTGTGGTGGAATGGCAGCCCATGGGAAACAACAGCACACCTATACTGAAATTCATCATAGAGTACAATACAAGTTTCACGCCGGACACTTGGGAAGTGGCTTTTGAATATGTTCCGCCTTCTGACATCAAATTCAAAGTACGTATATCGCCATACTCGAAGGACGGATCTGACTAAATATTTTTATACGTGTACTTAAAGGTGAACTGACAAGGTTTTGTAACATGCCCTGAAAAGTGTGTAATGCTATAGAATCGATGCCAATAAAACGATTGGCGCAAACAAAACTTCTTTTAAAAATTGCATCAAAAAGTTACGAGTAGTTAAAGATGGCGTCATGGAAGGCTGGCGTCACAGTGTCCTATGAAACTAAATAATTCATATCTGTGGCAATAATGCTTCAAATGGGCTCAAATTTTCAGACAATGTTCCTAAATTAGCGCCAATCAAATCATAGTTTTTTCAGGGTATGTTGCAACACCTTGTCAGTTCACCTTTAATGTACTTTCTCTTAATGTTTAAGGTATCCTTGACTCCGTGGGTGAATTACACGTTCCGGGTGGTCTCGGTAAACAAGTACGGCCGCAGCTTGCCTAGCGGTCACTCGTCCCGATGCGAGACTCCGCCGGATGTTCCTTTCCAGAACCCCGAGAATGTACAAGGCCAGGGAGATAAACCAGACAATCTGGTCATCTCCTGGACGGTAAGAGAACACATCCTATTGTTTATTATACGTAGCATATTTTTGTAAATTGTATATTACTGGTTTCCAGGCGATGCCGCAAATCGAGCACAACGGGCCGGGCTTCTTCTACCGTGTCCTCTGGAAGAGGAAGGACAGCGACGATGATTGGATGATGGAGGACATCCACGACTGGAATCGGACGAAGTTCGTGGTGTCCAACACTCCCTCGTTTGTGCCGTACGCCATAAAAGTGGAGGCTCACAACAGCTGGGGACAGACGAAAAGAGGTGCATACGCAATCACCGGTTACTCCGGCGAAGACGGTGAGTCGTGTTTGTATTCTCACCCAATTGCGGTTATTAAACCTGTGTGTATTACACTCAGTTCCACTGTATAAACCGCGGAACCTGACCTTGATCAGGAGAATCGACGAATACATCGCTGATCTGAGCTGGAGTCCTTTGCCGATGAAATCCATCAGGGGACACTTCAAGGGATACAAGATCCAATCGTGGACAATGGCAGATGGAATCCAGGGGTTACGAGAGAAGGTGGTGCATAATTTTGACAAGCAGGCCCAGGCCAACATTTTCTTCCCTTTCTCCGAGAACTTCGTGCGAGTGAGGGCCTTCAACGGGAAGTACGATGGACCGCCTAGTGATGTCCTTCGCTTCAACACACCTGAAGGAAGTTAGTCCCATCTGTCCCTTAATTTTCCTCCATTGGATCAACTTTAGGTACATGCCCCTCTTAATTTTGTGTCTTATAGCACCTGGTCCCGTGGCTCAATTGCAAGGTTTCCCTCTGGGTTCCACCGCACTGAGATTGGTGTGGGAACCACCTTTAGAGCGAAACGGTATCCTCACCGGCTACACGATCTACTACCAAGAAGGTGAGGTTCTATTCTGTTGTGTTGAGTTGCAAAAATATCAAGTTTGTATGAAAAACTCAGATAAATGGTTGACTTGGGGTCCTTACGTGGATATGAAGCCACTCGTTGAGGATGGTTCGGCCACCGTAGCCAGACTAACCGGCCTGAAGCCAGACAAAAGATATAAGGTTACCATCAGGGCCAAGACTGCCATGGGTCCTGGTGTTTCTACCTTCATCGAAGTGATGACTGGTAGCATTGCCGTCGATGGGAACTACACGATTGCCGGTGATTTCGAAGAGATCATGTCATCCGGATCAGGTTAATTTAATTCACCATATACCACGTTATACCACTCTGCATCTAGGAGGCAATCCATGGTTGTTACCTAACATATTGTATTGTACAATATTAAAGAACATACGGTGATCAGGGCTTCAAAGAGGGATTACGTAGTACGAGCTGGTGATACGGCTACCTTACGTTGCGCCGCGGTGGCCAACAGCAGCTTGGATCTGGAGATTGAGTGGTTGAAGAATGGGCAGCTGATGGACTTCGAAGAGGACCCTAGAATGTACAAGGGACCCGATTCGGCTTTGGTCATATCGAAAACGAGGGAACTCGACTCCAGCATCTACACGTGCGTTGCGAAAACCCGGTTGGATAACGCGACGGCTTCTGCGACACTCATCGTTCAAAGTATATATACTTTGGTTATTCCCTCCATTATTATCAAAATGACTATTCATAATTACTATTTACTTAACAATAGATGTGCCAAACGCACCGAAGCTGATCGGAGTGAAGTGCGAGCGGAACACGGCTGTCGTGAAATGGCAACCAATGGGAGACAACAGGGCACCTATACTGCGCTTCATCGTAGAACATAACACTAGTTTCACGCCGGACCATTGGCAGATGGCCTATGAACGTATTTCGGGTTCTGACCTCAACTTCCAAGTACACTTGACTCCATGGACGAATTACACCTTCCGGGTGATCGCGGTGAACGACATTGGGCCCAGCTTGCCCAGCGGTCACTCGGAGCGGTGCGAAACTCCACCTGATGTTCCTTACCAGAACCCTGAGAATGTTCAAGGCAAGGGACATTCACCAGACACACTGGTCATCTCCTGGACGGTAAGAGAACACATTCATTTGTTTATTGTAATATTACATAGCATTTTGTAATAATTGTATTACTGGTTTCAGGTGATGCCGCAAATCGAGCACAACGGGCCGGGCTTTTTCTACCGCGTCTTCTGGAAGTGGAGGAACAGCGGCAAAGATTGGATGATGGAGGATATACACGACTGGCAGCAGACGTGGTATATGGTGTCCCACAATGTTACGTCTGCGCAGTACACCATCAAAGTGGAGGCCCACAACAGCAGAGGACGGGCTGAAGTGGATGCGCTGGAAATCACCGGTTACAATGATTTAATCCGTAAGTCGTGATCAAAATCTCACTTTACGTGTGTGTAGTATCTCTTGGTAGTATGTAGTAGAGTATGTAGAGCATCCAACTGTCCGTATCTGAAACACAGCTCCACGGGAGCCACCGAAGAACCTGACCTTGATCAGGATAATCGACGAATACACCGCTGAACTGAAATGGAGCCCCGTACGAGTGAAATCTGTCGGAGGACATTCTAGGGGGTACAAGATACAAACGTGGACACCGGAAGAGGGAATCCAGCGGTTACGGGAGAGAGTGGTGGATATTTCCAAGACGCAAACCAAGGCAAACATTTTCGTCCCTTTCTCCGAGAACTTCGTGCGAGTGATTGCTTTCAACGGCTATTACGATGGACCGCCTAGCGGTGTCCTTCGCTTCAACACCCCTGAAGGAAGTTAGTCCCATCTGTTCCTTAATTTCCCTCCATTGGATCAAGTTTAGGTTGGTTTACGTACATGCCCCTCTTAATTTTGCGTCTTAGCACCTGGTCCAGTGGCTCGGTTCCAAGTTTTCCGCCTGGGTTCCACCGCATTCAGATTGGTGTGGAAACGGCCTTTAGAGCTAAACGGTATCCTCACCGGTTACAAGATCTACTACCAAGAAGGTGAGAGATTAAGTTGTTGTGTTGAGCTGCAATATAATCTTGGCTTTCATTTAAAAAAAAACTCAGTTTTGGGAAGAATGACTTCTGGTGCTGGTGTGGAACAACACATTCAGAGTGCTTCGACCACTGTAGCCACACTGACCGGTCTGAAGCCGGACACCAAATACCGTGTTTACATAAGCGCCATGACTGCCGTGGGTCCTGGAGTTCCTGCCTTCGTAGAAGCGAAGACTGGTAGCACTTCGGCAGCACGTAAGAGTGGTTTATAGGGTGGGGCAGAATAATGGGCGGTTTTGAAATGGCTGTGAAAAATAAAGTATCCAGTATTTCATAAATTTATTATAGCCACATTAAAGTACACGAAAAAGCATTTAAGAAAAGTAATTTTCCATAATTTAGTTTCCCTTATGCATGACAAACGCAAAATTTCTATGAGGGTCCTGAAGTTCGTCCTCACATTAAATTGACGTCATTATTACCAAGATCTTACAGACGCAATTTTTGAAAATACAATTATGGAAAATTAGTTTTATTAAATGCTTTTTCGTGTACTTTAACGTGGTGACAATAAATTTGCGAAATATTGAATAGTTTATTTTTCACAGCCATTTCAATATCGCCCATATTATTCTGCCGCACCCTGTACCTTTTGATTTATTAAATAACCTGTTATTTTACATGATGGGGTGATGGAATCGTTGCAGCTACCGACAAGCTTCCGGTTGCGGAAAATGACAAGATGGTGCAAACTCAAACGAGCCCTGATAAAGGCTATCCATTTAGCCATTTCTACGTGCAGCTCAGGGAGAAAGGCAAGTTTGCGGAAGAGTTGGTTCCGCTCTTTGATGATGATGATTTCATCTGCTGAAAATAAATAGGTGAGAAGCTGGATCCTTCAAACATTTTCATATTGCAAATGGTGCCCGCAGATGAGAACTGACACGACAACAAACAATTCTACAATCCCGACCAGGTAAATTTGTTATTCATCGTCACAGTCTGCATTTGGTCCATCCAACTGCAGCACTTCATCCTCCTGTCATATACACCATCATGGTGGAGTACATGCATGGATTCTTTTTAACGCTCCTGTACAGGGTGGGGCAGAAATAACGGGCGATTCTGAAATGGCCGTGAAAAATAAAACAATTCAATATTTCCGAAATTTGTTGTCACCACGTCATATTTCGGATGTAATTTTCAAAAATTAAATTATCAAAAATTACTTTTCTTAAAGGCTATTTTATGTACTTTAATGTAGTGACAATAAATTTAGGAAATATTTAATATTTTTTACCCACAGTCATTTCAAAATCGCCAGTTATTCTGCTCCACCCTGTATAATGATACTGCAGGAATTGCCCACAATGAGGGTCATTGTTTGGCCTCCAAGTGATGACAATATACGCCCTGGCAGTAATATATATTGAACGATTTCAATCGCTTCTTATAGAACCTGAGCATTCCAAAGGGGAATGATGAATGGACCTGGAAGATGGTAAAATATAATGCCATGTTGTGGACGTGGAAGTTTTTGAATCAATTTATAGTGTAGATTAGGAATTTCATCCTTATTAATTTGATATATGCGCCAATGTGTGTGATATTGAATTGCTCCGAGCCGAAATTGCACGAGTTAAAAGTATTTTTAAGTATATAAACAGTTTTCCTTACACAATTTCGCTTAAATTTAATCTCTTGCTTATTTCGTACTTATTTTTTTAATATAATAACGATATATAAATAAAATATTACAAGAACAGATTTAATTATGATTTACAATATAAATTACTGCACATGTTTTGCAACATTTTGCTACCATGTAAACCAGGGATGTAAACAAACAACCTTCACACTATGATCGAGTGCAAAGAACTTTGGAGAAATCAAAGTTTACCCATGTCAAGGTTTTCTTGCTTCAAGTCGCGAAAAGTATAGAGAAGTAAAGTTTACTGCATATTACAACAATTTACACATTGTTATGGATATATGGTGAAATATGGGGCATTTTTGGGTGTTGCTTTTCGCTTTGTGCGCTTTGATGTGCGCAACATCATCTTCCACATCTAACAAGTGCAACAATGGACCTATAATCGGTAAGTTCTTATTGCTATAGTTATTTATATGGTCCATACAAATGTGTACTCGTATAATTTTATTACCTTTGGATGACGTAGAGGTTACTGAGTCGCCGGAAGATTGCGGAGTTCTCGCGGGAAGTACTGCGATACTGAGATGTAGTCTAGCCAACAGTTGGAAGGATGTAAAATGGTGGATGAATGGACAAAGGATTGGATTTGGAAAGGACCCAAGGGTATACAATGGGCCAAGGTCCCAGCTGGTCATCGAAAGAATCGGGGGTAACGATACGGGAAGGTACGACTGCGTGATGAACTCGCTGCGTGGATCTGTGAACATCACCGTTAAAGGTACCTTGTATGTGTATACTTCATTCATTAGTGCCTTTTATAGTATAAATAATTAAACATTATGAAATTTCTTTACTTAATTAATATATCAGATGTACCAAACATGCCGCTGATGGTGGAACAGGAGTGCTGGAAGAATGAAAGGTCACTATACTATATCCAGAGTTTAGAAGAGGTGAAACGCCCGTTAAAATGTGTTCCCCCTCCCCGTTCGATGAAAGTAGACTCGCCGGTTGCTCTTAATACGGCGAGTCTCATTTCACCCACAGGGGAGGGGGAAGCACACCGTTTAATGGGCGTTTCACATCTTCTAAACTCTGGATAGAGTATATAAATAATACTAATACCCAGATAACTCTGTAATAACCTATAATGAAACTTTTCAGTGGACATTGGTATGCTAGAATAAAGTGGGAACCAATGGGTGACAACGGGTCCCCTATAGTTAACTACAGTATCGAGTACAACACCGGTTACTATCAAGACACTTGGGAAGAGGCTTATCGGGTTGCAGCAAGTGAAAGTAACATCACTGTAAGTTACATTAATTTGTTGTAACGTGGACTATGTATAATATTCAAAAATCTAAACTAAACTTTTTAAACTTTTTATACGCGCAGTTCCAATTGAACATCGGTATGAATTACACGTTCAGGGTGATCGCGGTAAACGAAGTCGGACCTAGTTTACCCAGTGCTTTGTTCCAGTGCCTTGTTCCACCCAATGTACCTTTCAAGAACCCTAAAGAAGTACAAGGGATGGGAGATGAACCAGACAATATGGTCATCTCATGGCAGGTACTACGTTACTTAAAATTGCGGTACGTGCTATTCACCGTTAGGAATTCATATATCATATGGAACTCTTGGTTCATCTTCCTACTTGCAATGTGGGTTTGGTTCCCTGATAAGTGTAGTACATTGTATACGCATGTAATGCAGTCAATGCCTCCCACGGAACACAACGGACCTGGTTTCTTCTACTGCGTCTTCTGGAAGAGGGTTAACGAAATAGATTGGAACAATTGCACGGTCATTGACAACTGGCTGTCCAATCACATTATTGTTCCCAACCTGCCTACTTATGTCCAATTTGACATCAAGGTTGAGGCACACAACAGTCTAGGCCCATCTAATGAAACGGCAAAAGTAGTTAGCGGCTACTCCGGCGAAGACGGTGAGAATATTTCACTTTACGTATTACATTTGCTTGTTCTAGTGATGACCTTGGGAAGTACTTAGGTTATAAGTATATTCCTTAGTTCCTCATGAGGCACCCAGGAATTTGACACTGGTGAAGGTCGTTGGCCCTAAGAGTGCCGATATAGGATGGAAGCACGTGAGGGCGAAGTCGGTCAAAGGACAATTTAAAGGATACAAGATACAAAGTTGGACGGAAAGAGAAGGAATACATAGAATGAGAGAAATGGCAGTGGGACCTAACCTGAACCGGACAGTGGTCAACATACTGAAACCTTGCGCTGAGAATTTTGTCCGCGTTGTGGCGTACAA